>JASKGN010033339.1:0-11017 GCA_030556245.1 Falagria sp. GC000072 | reverse complement strand
CAAAAGGGTCCAAAGTTCAAATATGTCCCAAAGGTCGAAATTATTAGCTTTCGTCTCTAGAGGACATCCCATTATTCCCAGTAGGAACTCCAATCTTAAACAATCCTCAACAAGTTAGATACTGTTACAAAGTTTATGTTTCTCCCCAAAACAACTTCATGTTACAGATAGACATTTTTGAAGATATTCTGATATATACACTTTTTGTATTGTAGAGAAGTATAAAGTCCCCTTAAGCATGTTTTAGTCAATACAATCTGCTAACAAGACTTCCATCAGCAAACGAACATCCAAACATCATTTATCCTGTATTTCCTCTCCATATCCCACATTCAAACCAACCCTCCTCTTTTCCTCTAACGTGGTACGCTACCAATGCACTCACTTGCTAAATGGACATCATTATTTACAGAGCCACTAGTTGATGGTAAAGTGGAATAACGCTGACACGGGTCCCCAATTAGTTTCTGGTCGAAAAAGGTGCAGACGAAAGAAGCTTCTAGGCTTTTCTAGACTATAATGAGGGGTGAAGTATATCTGGAGAAGTCACAGTAAACCAAATGCGAAAAGTCATCAAATTCAATACAAAAACCATAAAAATATTTATTTGCAATTGTTTTTTGGAAGACTTAAACTTCACTACTCTGTTTTGCAGTCAGCCTTCTACCATAGAGCAAATCTAGGAAATCACTAAATTCGTAGACTTCAAACTCAAACTATACTTTACTGATGAGTCCAAAACCTGTCTGCGGTTGGTGATATCTACTAAATTGGGATTTCCCAACTCCAGGTAGTGTTTACCCAAACGAATTTGCTTAATAATCCTAATCAATGATTTATTTTACTTTCCATTTCCCAGAAATTAAAAACTCCACTTCAAACGAATACACAGGTGTTGTCCTCCTATATATAGAGGAATCATTCGAAAAGCTAAAAAAGGACGAGGTACGCCTGAAGGATCCTGCGAGCCAAAGGATAGGACACGCGCTCACACCTCATATGCATACGATTGATCTCCTCCGCTTCGTTCCCGAAACGAATTGCGAGATTGAAATTTTCGTGTGCGGTACACGTGAAATTGGAAACACTTTCTGAGTACTTATCCTACATGAGCAAAGCTTAGGCAAGTGACTGCGAGTGAAAATGAGATAGTGGATGGGTCTTCGCACCCGCCTTCGGGTCCTAAACACACGGCTTGAAAGTATTCAAAGTGCGACGCGAATGCAAATATATGTCAAGCATGCGTGTACTAGTATGGATAAGATACCTATATAGCTTAGATATAAATGTATGAGGTGTTTAGTTGTGTGGATATATGTGAAGTTGTGGCTAGGGGGCGAGCGGCGAATGAGCAGGTTAATGCGGTTTTATTTACCTTTTGCTTGCAGCATTCGTAATTATTTTATGCAAATAGCGTGCAAGCTTGCAAATAGAAAATTTTAAATGTGCAAATAACCTATATGGACATTTGTCGCTGAAAGCTCAAGCCAAGTCAAAAGCTCGTTAATAAATTTAGAGCGCAGAGTTATTTACAGTACCTGCAATTAAATTGAAGTTTCTGAAATATTTGTGATTAAATCATGAAAGGAAAGCTTTCACTTTAAGTCTTTTATTTAATTAATATTAGAATCTAACAGCCATGTGTTGTCTTTATTCTCATTTCACAAATAACTTTTAGAACTTTAGGAGCAGATTTTCACCAAAAATAAGCAACAATATTTGTCTAAATCTTATGTTATGTTCTTAGGAAACTTTACTTCGTACTCCTTGACACTCACAACTCCTTAGAGAATACCCACTCAGGCGTAATTTTGCTCGACTTTTTCTCCTTGTGCTGTTTTGTTCCAAACTCTCTTCTCCACGCCTCATCACATATAACAATCCTCTTGTATCTGTTCCTTGGACGCAATCTGAATTCGCCACTGCATTAAAACCCAAAGGACCTTAGTATCTAATGTAACTAGAAAAGAAACCCAGTGGTGTGTTTTGTACTAAAGCTTCGCCATCCTCGCGGAAATTTCATTAAGTCGATGGCCTCTAGCACATACCATCTTCTGATTTTAATTATTATTTGTTTGTGTTTCCAATGAAGTTCAAAATCTTGACTCGACTTGCTATTTTGCTTTGTTACTTTATTTTTAATAATCATTTTTAAACTTTTGGACTTTAGGAAGTTTAATTAAAGTCAAAACTACTTAGGATCCTTAACCATAGACTTTGATAGTTTCTTCATAATTAGATTTCCTATGAGCTGTAAAAAATGGAAAAAGTTAAAGTTTTGGAATTGGTTCGGTGAAAAGTAAGGCACATCTTTAAGTTAGAGTGATATGCAAAGCGCCATCAATCAACTTCCAGTCTTAGACTTTCCAAGAGCGATAATCATTTAATTGAGCCTGTAATATGCTTAATTAATTTGTGCTTTAATTCCTATCTGGAGTTAAAGACAGCGCATGAGATTAGTATTAAAAATAATTGGAAAGATGATTGGAGATATGAAGATAATTAATTAATCTGTCAACTTGAAGGACTATTCTTGTGATAAGCGATTTAAAGGATGTCTTTGAAATTGTTTAAATTTGGTGATATTACTATTTACATATTGTGAGTTTAATCAAAAAATAAACCACTCTTTTCATTAAAACAAAATAATATAGTCCACTATATACATATCCTCTGGAGGAGCCCGTAATTTACATTTAGGAATATAATTACACCAAGTGCCGCGCCAGTTGTAATTATCATCTCGTCCACCACGCCCGCATAATGGTACTACATTTATACAGCTTGTCACATTTCTTCTTACGACTGTTTTTTGTCTATCTTTTTGCCAATCTCATCATTGAGTCCTTAAAATTTTCCAATCAAATTTTAAAAGTAATTTATCAATCTATAAGAATAGTTATTTATGTATCAAGGCATTAAAGTTGGAGTTTTTCATCACGAACGTGGAGATTATGTGACGAGGCGTAGCCGAGGTTAGACGTGACACAGCTCATACCGAAACCGTGCTACGTCGTATGGCGCTCAGATTACGCAAGCGCAACTTAAATGCCTAGGCATAAAAAAGCAATTTTAATGCCGATTTCGGCTACGAAATTGGCATAGAAATTAAACTTTAGTGCCGATTTCAGAAAAAATAATATTTAGCCATATTTTAATTTTCTTTTAAGATATCAAGTTTCAATTAAATTTCAAATTTTTAGTGAGTTTTTCTAGTCAAACTTAGGAGATATTCTACCCCAAAGAATTTTTACACTGGACACATTATTCCTGCATGAAAACGAGTGAAGATATACGAACACGTTGAACTAGGGAGCAATGCTACGCTAGTTTTACCAAAAGACAAATGGGGACATGAATTAAGTCTTGCGGCAGTAGCCAAGCATGCACACTCGCTCAGGCAAATAAATGCGCGGTTTGTGGAATGATGCTAAAGGTAAAAATAGTTTCAAGCTGGTGGTAGAAACTAATAATGCTAATTGTCATAATCTTTCATCTCCAACTCATAGAGTTTATTTCGTACTAGAAAGTTTTAATAGAGTTTTATGAGAAGACTGAATCCAGACTAGCATATTTGAAAGTAAACTCTCTAAAAGCATAAAAAATTAATCTATCTTCAAAATTAAATTTCATTTGAAACAAATGCAAGTTTGCAATTCTTATACATTTCTAACTTATAATTATAATTATATCGAAATCAAAGATACTTTCTTTCAAAAGAGATAAAAATGAAATGGGCAAATAAGCGGAAAACAAGCAATTAATTGCCTTTCAGGAACAGATGATGATGATATGATAAAGGAACATGCTTCAGCGTTTTGTGGCCAATTCGCTGTTTGTTTACCCGAATGTTTGTTTGTTCCCATACCTATACCATCATAGCGCATGTCATAAAACGCAAAATTTTCCGCCAAACCTTACTCCGAGTTACGATTGCTACTGCTGCTGCTGTTGCTGTTGAAATTTTGCAAGCGCTATTGGTAAGAGGGAAAACTAATTATACGCTACAATCAGATATAGATGAACGCCGCAAATATGGTAATTCAGCGAATGCTGGTATTATGCATGCTTCCACTGTTTGTTCCTCGCGGCATTCAACACATTTATAATTATTATACTAAGTGCTACACTAATTTCAAATAAAACTTAAATAGTATGATATCTGATTTAAGTAATTAGCTCTTTCTCTACAAATTATAATTTTAATGTTCCTTAGAGTTTCTTAAAGTCCAAATAAATGATACCTAAACAGGATTTCAAGTTAAGCTGTATATTTTAAGAGAAGTTGTTATCACGCTGATTCATACAAAATTTGCAAATTAATATCTGATTATCGTATGATAAAACGCGCATTTGCCGAATGTAATTAGTCAACGAGAAAATTTATTGTTTCATTGGCGGAATTGCGGGTAAAAACGGGGGATGCGAGTGGGAAAATTGAACTTTAACGTATATCTAAATATACATACACATTTGCAAAATCCGAGGGTAAGTACATACAAAAACGCGTATGATTATTCCATTCGGTCGACCGGACGCGTCGAACATGTTGTGGACAATATAATTCGCTGGTGCACCGGAAACTCTAGCTAACAGATTATAAATAAACATAAAATACTAACAGTATAAAACAAACAGTTAATTAGTAATGTTATGCCAATATTTTACACTTATTATTCTCTGAAATTAATAAATATAATTTATATAGGATTTTAATAAATAATTTTGCAAAATCAAATTTTATCACAAAAATTAAATTGCCAAATTCATACTATTTGATTAATACCTTATTACTGACAAGTGTTTAGTAAGCAATTATTAGAGGATCAGTAGCTCTTAAACGACCGTCGATTTGTACATCTCAACGAATGTTAAACCACCACCTACATAAGGTACTATAGCACCAAATAGCCAAACCACCACACTGTTAATTACAAGCTATATAATGCGTGCTTTGCCTCATTCCTACCATCAACAGACGACGATGTTAACGATCTCTTGGATCGAATGTACAAAAGGATAATAGAATTCCAGTAATGTAGGGTATAGACTGAGGATTGAGGTGGAGCATAGACCGTCATCTCTTATCAACCCTGAAGCGCAATTAGACGGAACCACAATCACCTTGACGAGCCAGCATCTGACCATCACATTCAATAGTAAAAGTCGACAATAAAATTATAATACACAGCTAGTGTGTAATGGTGTGCAAAGCTTTTCATCCATTTGGAGATTAACTTGGGGGATGTTAAACTAGGGATAACTGTAATAAGCTTAGTGTTAGAAAGCCATGGTAAAAATGTATCTTGGAAACAACCGTAATGCCTAATAGCTTCCTGTAGCTTTTTCTATTTTGGAAAATATCACATGCGGTAAATCAAGTGTGAACTATGATTCATGCACTACGTTATGGATGAGGTACCACGAGAGGAAAAACTTGAGTAAAAAGTGAAAACGTGTGAAGGGGCAAAAGAACTAGAAAGAAACTGAGATTTGGTTGAGTAGGGGGAGGATTGGTAATTTATCCATCGGCTGTCAAAGACGATCGGTCCCCATCGTAGTGGTGGTCTCTGCTTTGCTGCTAACCTTTATCTGTCTTAATCCGTCCTCTGTGTGGCGACGACGTCTTATCAAGGAGAACGATAAGCGCTGAAAGATGACTTCTAAGGCTGTGGGTTGACATCGTACTCTTTAAATATCGATAGAGTTAAATGATGAGTATTATAAATTTGACATTAGAATTGATGTTAGAATGATTTTATGGATTTGGTATTAAAACCAGGACTTCGTGTAGTTTCCATTAATTTCGAATTATTTTATGTGAACAAATTTGGCAGGGAATGAAGAAATCGAGTGAGATCTGATTTGTAAGAAATTTGTGTCAAATTTTTAACTGGAAGTGAAAGTCATACTTGAATAGAATTTCTTTGGAGACAGATCCTTTTGCAAATTGAACAAGGCCTACGGAAATAGAAGATCTACCTAAATGTTTTAGACTTCGCGGAGGAAGCAGATAAAGAAGACATAAGCATACGTTCTTTACGATTATTGATCCATAAAGAATATCGCATTTCGCACTCGTTTTTTTATTTTCTCCTTTTTTTACAGTGTCGCCTTTCTTATATTTCCTTTAGAAATAAAACCTTTGAATTTGCATGTGTTTAAGAACAATTTTTAAGGTATCAATGACCAGACATAAAAAGATGTGTAGCAAATAAAAACTACCATACATATTCATATAACATTTTAATGAAAAGACTTTAGTTGAAAGCTGATAAGTGTAACTTCATAAATTTATAAACAGGTTATAAATATGTAACACTGTAGGTAGCTACTATATTCATAAGCTGTAAGTGGGATTATGCAGAGGCGGTAAGTGCAGATTTTTAATGAGCAACTGGCATATATCCAGGGTGTGTGCGCAGATAATAATTTCCTCTTGTAGCGTTGTTTTTCCAACATAAAACGCTCGGGCAACAGTAGGTCGAAATTTTAGTTTCGCCGGACATGATTTAATGCTTCCTTTTACAACCTATATTTTAGGACCATCAACACGGATTTTAAATGCTAGATCGGCCGGAAAATATCGCAGCGAGCGCATGAATACTAATGCCATGCCGCCCGGCACGAATCGATACATTTGCCTCGTCACACTTGTCTCGAGTGCGGAACTAGTTGCCTACATAGATACACGCGTATGCATTGTAAGAGAAGTTGCCTGTACGCTCTACCAAAAATACCGCATCGGATGCCCATGCCATGCCCCTTTCGCGATGCATATTAGATGCAGTCCCAAATGCAAATTCGACGTCACTCTGTATACCAGTCACAGTTTACGAGTAAGCATGGAAATTTTGCGGAATAACGGCAGTGTTTATTGCTTATAGTGGAAGAATTTTGAATTATTGGGAAATATCACTTACAGGCTTGCATAGGGAATTAGACACGACCCAGTTGAGTTACTATGACATATAACCTGATTTTCCTCTTACCTGTAACAAAAAATAAAATTTAAAATTTATTTAAAATTCAGACATGAGCAATTCACAATTTTGATATAAATAGGCTATACATGGTTTATTCAGCGAGTGGCTATTCAGACATGGAGCCATGCAGAATGTCAGGACCTATTCAAACTCATGGCAGGCAGTATGTATGAAAAATCAACTTGACTCAAGTGCAATTTGCATATTAATCACAAACAAGGGTTATACCACTAAGCATATAATGTCTATTGATGCATGGAGTATTCAAGCATCCTGGAAGCGCTCATAAAACCATTGTTGCTCCCTGAACGCTCACTCACTCGGCAAGTAATAACCATACTCACAACATGAAATGAAGTAAGTATTTACATTGTTTTACAAATTTGCACATGGAACAAGATATGGAGATATTTAGTGGAATAACTGAATCCTAATTTTAGACTACAGGTAGTAGTAGTGGTAATTTTCAAAAATTTACCTTCCTACGTAAAAAATAGCTTAGAAGTGAATGAATTTAAATTACATTCATTTATTACATTTTAATTATTTCTAAAGTGTAGCTGTCATTTTTTCATTTTCATTATTCCACCTTCCATATTTTTCTTCAGTTTATGGAAAACCTAGATTATACTTAGTACATATTGCTTTCCATAAGTATGCCATACATAATTCGTACACGTTATGGTTTCGCGTTCCATTGCTATTTCTTTGTGGTGATCGCGTGCACCACTCGTCCTGCCATCACGCGAATCAATTTTTATTAGTTTGCCCCTTTTTTTGCGCTGCCATTTTATCCGCAGCTGTTTTATTTTTAGTGTCGGATCGAGTTCCTCTGAACTGCATAATATTATGTCATTATGCCCAAAGAATACATGAATGCATAAAAATGAACTTAATCGCATTGGAAAACGAAATTGAGCTAGCATAAATACAGTTGAATCAACCGGAAATAATTTCTGTTGTAATATTTTAATTTGTTTTGAAATCATAATTTTTAAACTTTACAACTTATCCTATACCTACAGGGAAGTGAATTAGACCTGTTGGAGGACTTAACAAACTAACATTTTCTCATCTGAATCTTTTCCATCTATCAAAGTTCACACACCTTCTACTTTAATAATATCCATGTCTTACACCTAATTACCGTATAACATGACATAATTCCCCCGCGTTACGGAAGATTGCAAAGAGATATAAGCAGTGCTCGTTCGTCGTTGGTATGTCGCCTTGCTGTCAGTTTCAGTTTAGTTTCCGAGTGACGCTCCGTCGCACTACCACCTCGCTCCCAAAGCGCCAGTTTCTGCATCCGGCAAGCTTTAGACTTGACTCCAGAAGCTCTTTAAAGCTCGACGGAATCTTCACACACCTTTGATACCAACACTCTTACAATCATCTAACTCTACTCATTTGGGGAACGCGTGTTCTAAGATATATGCACTTTGAACAGACTTTCCTTAGTATTTATGAACAGATTACTCCCTGGATTATATGTCAAATAATGTGCACAATTACATTTGTTATAGCTAAGAAGTAACTACAAAATTTGAAATGTAGTAAATATATTCCATTAGAAATATTTATTATCAAAATTAAAGTCTTCAAGAGATTCAGATAGAAAATTTAGTCTTTAATTTACTTTTTACATCCCAAGATGCACCTTGCATGTCTAAATTACAACCCTGGTCCTTTGTCTCTAACTCTACTTCCTAGCATTGCTCAGACCGGAAATACCTGCCTTCTCGACTTGCCGCAACCACGACTTCGATGCAGTCTCTCTCCGAATATTCTAATTCCATCTTAATTACATTGTCGCCGGATTCCCCATACTACTTCTCTTAAGGGTTTGCTACAACTCTGCATGCGTGTGCATCGAGCGCGACCTTAATTCGACCTTTCGCATGTAATTAGAAGGCCGCCTATTACGAAAGTAATTACACACCTACACCATCCGTCGATGCTTAATCGGTTTGCGCTTCCCATTGCCCCTCGTTGTTCTACTGCATGTAACTTTGAATATATATGAGAGGGGAAATACGACTGAATTTATGGTAAACGCATTAGCAATTAATTTAATTGATGCACAAACGAATGTTTTATTTTTTATCATCGCGAAAACAGTATTCAAAAAACAATTTTCTACTTTTAAATGAACTGGGCATGTTTTTCGCTTGTTTACAATGAAAAATTGCAAAAGCAAAATTAAAATATTTTATATGTTGGCATTTTAATGTTGGAATGGAAAACGTGGGTGGAAAATTCAAATGAATATTAAATTGGTGTTTTGTTGTGTTTGCTTAGGAGCCAAATTAAATTTTGTTTATTAATATTTTACACAAATTCCTTTACATAACTTTGTGTATGTTCAAAGCTTAACAATAATAATCTTATCTTTTCTCTTTGCTGTATTAAGGTGATATTATTACGAAAATACAATAAATTTTAGAAGGAAATTATTGTTCCAAAATGCATACAAAGTTCTAAAATATATCAGTAATGAATCCAAAATAAAATTTAATCCTAAATTCCAACTCATAAATTTCTTTACATTATTACAAAACTTTGCGTCTTAATAGAAACTTGGCTTAATTACCATTAAATAAGAACGCGAACAAAAGTTAGAACTTTGGTATTGGATATTGAAGTGTTTAATGTTTAATTCATTAAATCCGTTGAGCCCGATGCAAATCACCCTCAATCTTGATACCGATATCGGAATGAAACGGCTATTGATGATGAAAGTTTTGCAGTTAGTTATTGGGCGCAAGGCTAATTGAGCTTAATCACTGCTTATTTGCAAGTGCATCATCAACGATAATGCATAACTAATGGATCGATAAAGCCAAAAGTAATTAAACTTAATTTTCAACGATTTTATACAAATTTTCAGAAACAAATGAGTAAAATTAAGTAAGCTCTTGAAGAAAACGAATTTCACTTTGATTTCACTTTCATCTGTCACATAACAAGATTAACATTGATCCAATTACTTTAAAATATTCCCACGCTTTATATTTCGTTGTAAGTACATCTAATTCACTTTTCTTTGATGAGAATTAATTACGAGGAATTAAATACAAATTGTGAAGCGTGGGTTTGCAGGAATAAAATGTATCGCGCTTTTGATATAAAGTAGATATAAAAGCAAACGAGGTGGTAGGTAGTGAATTGCTCTTTCAAAGTGGAAAACACGAGGCGACAGGACCTAAGTGCATTTAAGCATTGGCGAAGAGGCGCAGGAGGATCTTCTAAGTGAGAATTCCTCTCTTCTTCGTCCTTCGTTAACGAAGAAACGATCTTTATACTTGTGAAACATTCTCTTAGTTTACTGGTTGAGATAAGTGTACCAGATCTTCAACTTAAGTTTTAAATACTGTTGAAATTTACTTAAGATACTTTGTAAAACAGGTGGCAACACTTACTAAATTAAGCAAGATAAATACAGAGTGGTCAGAAACAAACGGAAACGCTTTCCGTAGTGACATTGGCTGCATTTTTCTTAGTATGAATCAGAAAAAACTACCCTTCTGCGACCCATGAGACCATCGCAGAACTCATGTAAAGAAATAATATATGTGGCAATTTTTTCTTAGTTACCGATTTTGGTTTCACACTTATTTTTTAGAAAAAAAAAACGTATCGAAAAAAGTGTTAAGGAACAATGAAAAAGGCATTTCCTAATGACTAAACAGAATGAAATTTTGGAAACGTGATCTCGAAAGAACATAGAAGTAATATGTAAAGAAAGTTTTTACCAAAACAACGTATTTCTACTTAAAAAAGTGAAACTTTGAAGTACTTTTGCGACGAAACTGGTCTTAGGACAATTTTGTTTTTGGATTCTTACTCAGAAAAACTCGCTATGACAATCATTTCCGTTAGTTTCTGACCACCCTGTATTTTCAAAGATCAAACCTAATTTTTAAAATATCTATAATAAATTTTAAAATAACAAATATCAATTTTTAAATGATTATTTATATTTTTTAAAGATCGGTTAAATACATGTTTTACATATCTTCTAGAAGTTA
>JASKGN010033332.1:0-10313 GCA_030556245.1 Falagria sp. GC000072 | reverse complement strand
TATGTCGTATTTGAAGTTTGCAACAATCAAAATGCTTTTATTGTAAACTTCAAAAATGAAAAATACGACAAATACGCGGATTTAGCATGCTATATTTAAGATCATGAGTACCCCTAATAAAGTGGCAAGTGTATTAAATTTTGCAGTGAACTTAAATTAGAATTAGATCTGAAACATGCTAGAGAACTACAACTATTAATGGCAATATTATTATGATTGCTGTTTGTACGTATTAAGCTTCGATCAACATTTAAATGGCATTGCAACTTTGGTAATGCAAAACTTGGAGTGGAAATGTTATAACACGGAGTAATAGTAAGTCACCTGCAAGTTGCTAAATGTAATCTACTCATATCAGTTGTACATATCTCAACAACATCATTTCTATCTTTGCTCAGGATTCATAAGTGAAATTAAGGCATTAGTTGTAACTAACTACTTATCTAAATCTTCAAAATGTTGAAGTATCTTGAACTAATTCAAGCAACCTTTGCTATTTATTATAAAGATATACTGGGAGTTAAAAATTTTAAATTTAATTAAAACACTTTTTGGGAAACACTGGTTTAAACTACATCCTTGTACCGATGTTTTTAAATTTTAAGATCTTTAGCCCTTTTTTGCTATGATAGAATTAATTTTTTAACTTTAACGTCATTAATGTAGCACATTAACGCTCTTCTAATTCTCACTTTTTGTACAATTAACTAAAAAATTATAATTCACTATTAGATTAATATGCAATTATCACAACTATCAATATAAAATTTTCTATCAATAATTGCAGTACATTAACGAATACTTGTTACTTAATTAATTAAGCCAATGACCGGCGCATCCACACGACTTATATGTGGTTCATGCTATGCTGTCTATTTACTTTAGTGTAACTTTTATTGATAAGAGTAGAAATAAATACACATTATCAATATATTTAACTTCTTCTACCTCCAAAAAAACTAAAACTAAATAAATTTCGTTTCCCCTAAAATAATAAATGGCATCGTCAAAATATTGAATTTATTGTTATATGGAATCGAAAACTTCACACTAATAAAATTTTATAGTTGCCATTGATTTCCACCCGTGGCAAATTTTATGTTCCAACATTTGTTCCCAAGTAAACAATAGCAAATTCCCAATGACATATTTATTCAAACTTCGAAGTACTTTTCAATCTTAATCATAAAATAAAAATACATAATAAATTTCAAATCTAAGAATTAAAAATTCTTAGGTGTTGTTACCTATATGAAGAAGTAATTTACAACCCCGAGAAAATTATCACTAGCTACATCTCATCTCCAGAACAAAATTAATAATTTGTAAGCAGAAGCACTTAGTCTTCCAATATTTGTCTAAACAATACGCTGTGTCGGTGGTAGGCCGCATTAAATTATTGACACTTTACATGTAAAACGCTGCCCTTATTCGATACTCCTTCGCGGATAATGCGCAACTTAATAATGGAAACATAGCGCGCCGGCTTTGAAACTTTAATTAAACGACAATATAACGAGTCGAGAGCATTCGGGGTCGTCTCCAACTATAGTTCTAGCTAGCTGAGTAAGTCGTGTGAGGGTTGGAACTTTTCGCGTATGCCATGTTATTCCAGTTTAGCTAATTCTGTTGGAATCGCAGCTAATCTGCCTGTGTTTATGTGTATGAATCCTTCGTATGGAGATGTTGCCCCTTGTCGAGTTGCACAATGAGCCACACGCAGGAATTTATGAAGAGTGGAATGCTATAAAAGATAACCGAATTACATCTACAATGTAAGATGTACTTAAGCTATATAGTACGAGGTAATGACGAGGGTTGTCTACATGTTATGCATAGTTTCCTACCCTCATTTCCACTATGACTTGCTACATATTTCTATAAATCCTTTTAAATTTTATTTTTTGGGAAATTTGCCATTTCACCCTCTTATTAAAGTTTGTAAGTGTAACGAGGTAATTACAACTTGAGATTTTAACTTTAACAACGTGATAAGTATAATTACCAAAATATATCGCTCAAGGTTTACTTTACGAGCAAAAATATATTATTACTCTTACTAATGTTATGATATTTAGTTGAAGGGTTGTGGATGGTTTGGTCGTAATGTGCCATGAAACGATCCCATTTGCAACGGCTCAACTCATACAGAATCAGAAACATTCAGAGAAGTATAACACCCTTGACTAGATAGTAAAGGATACAGGAAAAACAGAGAAAACAGAGAAAATCAACCCCTACACTTTCTTAGAATTAAGCAGAGAAAGTGAGCAAAGCTAGGGCACTATTACTCCACTTGCTTGATGTTATTGGTACTGATTAGCCTGTTTGAAACTAATAGACTTTGACAGATAAAATTGGGTGTTGCACCAGAGTTTTATAACTTTGTAATTTCCTCAGGGGCTGATATCACTATTGATACGGCTTCTAAACTCATTTTTAGGACGATGTTCTTTTTATTTTTTTTTTTGACGAAGTTTTTACACAACAATTACACCGATTTTCGATTTCCTTTAGGACATTCTGAAATTTACTAAAAAATATCTAGTAAAATTAAGGTTTTTGCAAGTTTAATTTATGTTCATGTCTAATATAATAAGAATTTATACCCCAGTGTGTCGAGAAGGCAGCTGACGAAAGAAAACGTAAATTCACTGCTATTTACAACCGACCATGCCCACCCTTAAATGTTTTTTTCCTAACTCGCTTTTCTTCTTGCTTCTTCGTGATTAACATTTATTGTTAGCAAAGAAAGAAAAATTCGTGAATCTCCTCATGTTATGAAATTCGACATAAAACAAGCCAAATATTTAATTAACTTCTTTATACGCCTCAACCAGGGAGTTACGAAGATAAATAAATAGCTGCGTTGTGTTTTTCAAGGGAATAATTAATCACCAGTCGCGAAATTTAAAAAGTGCGAAATTTAATTTGCGAGAAAATGGAAAATTCTGCGAGGAATGTAATTTATTCATTTGTTTAAGGATTATGGTGTTGGTTAGGTAAGGTGTTATGCTATAAGATTAGGAGATTGGTGTGATGTGAAGATGTGCTTGTTTGCGTACGAGCAATACATCTAATTAATTGCTATCTGCGATGGAGGTCGAGTTATGGGCTATCGTGGTGAATGGAGAGTGTTCTTTGGTTCTCGCTTGATGCAATGCACCAAAACAAGGAAGAGCTCAGTGAAGCCCTTCTGGTAGCGTTATAGCGCAACGCAGTGGTGCTTTAGGTATGCGTGATATATCGAACCAGAAGGTGCCTCTACAGGGATGATCAAATACGTGCTTCTAGAGCTAAACTGTTCAGGGTTGGCATAAATATTTTAGTTTGGTGCAAATTTAATTGGGATTAAAAGCTTCATTTTCACCATGATAGTTCTGTTAAAATTGATGAAAGGGTAGTTTTTACGTGATAGTAGGCATGATAGTTAAAATGGATCTTTTAAAGTTTGTCATCTTGTGTACTGTACTGTAAAACTTTACCCCCACGGAGTTGTTACACTGACTATCACTATCAACTTGATGATAGTACATTTTTCAGATGACAGTAGACACGATAGTCTCTAAAACCTAAAGCCAACCCTGTAAACCACCTTTACATACTTCATACTCATCTATATCTAGTTTGACTTTGTAGATAGTGGATTAGAATGTAATGAAGTTTCATAAAAATGCCAATATGCTTTTAGTGCTTTTATTAGATTTTCCTTATCAACTAGAAAAATAACTAGTTTAGTTTACGATACGATTTGATTATAATTTCATATTATTATTCAACATCTACAACAAAGTCAACTTCTGTGTACCTCATAGCTACACTTGTACCTATATGATGTCCTTGATATACATGATCCATACATAAGGGGATAAAAGTGAGACACGGAAAGATATAAGACTCGCGCATTTATTTTCCTTCCGGTGTGAATCGACTGTAGGGGAATACTCTCACACGTTTCGGGTTTCAATGTTTTGGGGCTGCTCCTTTTCTTTTGCTTGCTTAGGGTATATATCTATTGCTGCATGCGTACTCGGAGTTTAGGCGCAGATAATTTTCTTATACATCAAGCGAGAGGAAAAACTTGGAAGTATACGATTGAGACTTTGCCTTCGACAATCTTATAAATAAAGCACTTTTCGCTTTGAATTGATATGCGCTCGGAACCCTTTTGACTTTTTCAGACGGAATAAATCATGGTCGCCGATTTTCTCATTGAAATCACATTTACAAATTGCTGTGGGGGAAAGTGATTTATGCTTTTGTATTTGTACCGAGTTTTTTTAATTCTTGAAATTTTGGGATATTTTTATATTTAGTTAGAAAATTCTCTAGTAGAAGTTCTATGTTCAATACTTAATGTAAAAGTTTGCCCAATTTTTCGATACAACTTTTTTTCCCAAGAAATGTGAAGGACATTCACGCAGGTCACGAATTCTCACTTAACTTTTCATGAGGTTAGCAACTGCTACTACTGCTCTTGCTATCCCGGTATGAAAGTAGCAAGTGGGTAAATAGTAGACTTTAAGAAGAAAGCAGGATCAACGAAGATCATTGTAGATTATCTCGTTTTTCGCATACTCATATAAGGGTAGAACGAGGTTCTCTTCTAGGACCTAGTCTTTCAACAACACTCGGGTGACGAAGGGACCAGACCAAGATCTCTGGACCTTTTCATATATTATCGTATTTATGTATCGTCTATATACATAGAGGGAAGAAGACATGATGTAGTTCAGTAGTTGACTCTACGGGACGTGACTTGCGTCTAATCGCATTGCCGCGGGCGCTTTGTCTGGTTTCATCCTCCCGGAAAGCTACTTCCATTGCCAATCACTTCTGGGTGCTGGCTGAGAGTTATGATGTTATATGAATTAGGGAAGTTTATAACAAGTTATCAATACTTGGATGGGTTATACAACTAGGGTGTTGAGTTCTTGTTATTATGGAAATTGATCTTATCAGTTTTAATTAAAATGAAAAAGGATGACGTGAAAATATTGCAAATCCAGGTGAGATGAGTTATGTCGAGTGTAAAAAATATTTTCCGGTAATTAAACAATTTGAAACGGCAATAACCGGTCATAACGAAAAAAGCGATAACCGACAACAAAAAATCGCAGGTTTATTCACGTATATGCTGCATTACTACGTCGTGTAATAAATAAAATCGAATGTTGGAAGCATTCCCAACATTTTTGGTGGTCTAATATTTATCATTCTTTGTGACTGTTTAGTTAATATACGGACATATCTATCTCTTACAGCGCTCAATTTTTTGTTCCGGAACGTTTTCATTTACATCCATTCGTTTTACGTTTTTAATAGCTTTAATAAATCTTTATTTAAATTCCACACAACTCTTTCCCACATGTACCTATCCAGATGAATTTCCATTTTATTTTATTCTGAGATGTTAATTGCTCGAAATAAAATAAACTATTTGAAAAGTTTCACCTGAAACATTAATAAACTCCTAAGTTTCCTTCATTTATTTCCTTCCATTGCGTTAATTTATTTTATTTAAACGTGTTTCGGTTTGTTTGTAGTTGAAACAAACTACTCTAGGCCAAGTAAATAGAAGATGTTTCTAAAGAAGCAAATAAATTACTAAGTTAGAAGGAAGTGCACAGCAATGCAGTACTAGCCACCTGTAAAAATCAATGAAAAATCCCACTTAAAATGGGTAATCCTCATAATTTTCACCTGGGACGGTTGTAAATTTCTCTTCAGCTTGCTCTAATAGTCTTGGATCACGAGCAGAACACTTCAATGTGTATATGCGTTTTGTGTTCTTCTTCTTTTCTCGATGGATGTTAGCCATTTGCTTTGAAAAATAAAAAAACATTCTTCTTCCTGTTAAACTTCAAAAGCCTTCTTGGATGTTCGACGCTTTAGTAAAGAGTTTTCAATTTACTGATTTACAGATCTCGGATCAACAGATTGAAACAATTCCAAGGGCTTTTTGTTTACTTTAGGAATTTAATATTTCACAGTGTTTTTGCTGCGTGTAACTTATTAAAATTAATCATATCAGTGGCGTATTTACCAATTTTCTAAATTTTTAAATTTGGGTATTCCTGATTTATATCATTAATCCATTACTGTTCAAAGAAGTTTGGAACTACAATATGAAAATGAAAAGAGGTGTAATCATGCATAAGCCTTCCATCTTTATACCGAGACATTGTGTTAATTATGTGCGCCTTTCTCATTTTTCCTCAGCCATGAATAATTTATATCCCTCAATGAAATATGCAGATGCCTAAGTAAATTCGGTTAGAACATCGCAAACGGACCGAAGTGAGAAGGTAACTAAGGAGAATTTTCACGAAACTCAACTCAATTGAAAAACACCTACTTTCTTAACATAAGCCTAGTTCTTTCATTATGTTATCGCCACTTTCTTTTAGACTTTCACATAAAATTTTATTCGAATTCCCTCGAGAAGAAATATTAATCAATCTTAACCAAAACTTAAAATTTAATTAATCGATGAGGTCATTTCCAATCGATCAAAATTGATAAAGGTTAAATATTCCCATAAAGGTTAGATATGAAGTTTTCGCGTTAGGAAGGTAATGACGTGTTAACATAGGTATATAACACATCCCTTAAGCTGCAAATAAACGGAAAGTGTAAAATGTACATCAGAAGCAAACTATAGAAAAGCTCAGCAATAAGAGATGTACGCGGAACAATGAGTTCCGGCATACTGTACAACAAACACATTGGAAACATATTTGTATTGTATTTAATGGCGAGAAGCTCGAGGCTTAAGATATCCCCACATGGTGTTCCGGTTTCCGGGTAAAGCCCGATTGTATCAACGTTAGAGTCTAGTCTAGCCTTTAAAGCATTTTGCGAGATGCCGTGCCGCTCTAAATGCCATATCATCACATATTCTCACACATGGGACGAAAGTGCTCATATAATGTGAAAGCGAGCTGATGCGCGTATGCTAAAAGCTCCAAGCTTAGAAAATTGCCAGCAGGACCTTCCGACTATCATTGCTAGTCCTTTCAATAGTCGTGTGATGGTTTACAGTCTGGAGTTGGTGGTCGTTAGGCACTCCTTTTCACTGATATCAGGGACTTGTTGGTTTTGGTTGTGATTGAAGCACTGGATTATTATTATTTTCTTTCAGGGACGGGTTTGTTCATATTTGAATAACTACGAGGTTAAATGTGAATGAGAAATATGTGGACTGATACTCTGGTTAAAATCGTGTCATTAATTATGAATTAGCTTAGTGAATATTGAATGATGGAGACAAAACATGGGTTTATTAGGTGTAACGTGTTGTCGATGATTATTTTATGTTAACATCGATTATTTTATTGATAAATTACTAGTAGATACCAGAGAGTCATATCATTATAAAAGTTGTTTATGGATGTTACAGTTGAGGGGTTTTATTTTTGAGGCTTAGGGAAAATATAATTTTTATAATTTATTTTTTATTCTAAATTACATTGGTTCTTTGTGCATATAATAGAACATCATTCCATCTGATAGAGAAACAAATAATAACTCAAATCTTTATAGGTTTATATAAGAATTATTTCAATTAATTAGAAAATTTCATGGAAAATGTATGTCATAATATATTATGTCATAATATTTCCTGGAAAATTTGTATTGATCCGCCATCTAACTACAAAGTTGCTAAAGTTCTCCTGGAAAACGAGTTGTTTCCTGTTTTCTATTACAAATATATTTTTTATATTTTATAGTTTTAATGAATCCATAAGGAATATTTCAATATATAAAAATAACAGACGTGACAATTAAAATCTATAAAAATAGAAAAAATAATTGGAAATTGATTGCAAATTAACTATAAAAATTGCACTGCCCGGGAATCGAACCCGGGTCGCAAGAATGGGAATCTTGCATGATACCATTACACCAGCAGTGCTTTATACATATATGTGCTAATTTCGGCTAAAAAACATGTGAATTACCTATATAATTTATTTACATTAATTTAATTTAATTCTTTGTTACAGATTTGTTTAATTTCTGGCAATCTACACAGGGATTCAAGCAATGATTTTTAAGGATGTTAAGGAAATTTTTAAGGAAGTTCTTCTTCTAATTACTAGGTAAATATAAAATTATATATGTGGTAGTTGTTTATGAGGTAAGAAATTTTATTAGACAAACACAATTTTCTTTGTGGGATGAGTAGAATGAATGAAGTTAGAAAGTAACATTATATTTTAAAATAGTGAAATACACTAATTTTGAAGAAATAAATTAGGATATAGCTTACAGTATTTACCATGTATAATAGTGGTGCTCGGCATGTATCCTTGAAGATATTATACGGATTATACTGGATTAAACTTAATTTTAAGAAGAAAATTTACAATCAATTAATTTTGTTAGTCAAAATGTATTAGTGGAGATCGGCATAATTGATCGACTCAATAAATTAATAAAAAATAAATCAAGTAAAATCAGATTTCAGTTTTCAAAACTTGTGCGAAAGCGAAGGAGTATTTCAAAACTAGTTCAAAACTATCATTATGTGTTATTGTTTGTTTTGGGTGTTCAAGTTTTTATCCATTTAAGGACGTGGACATTTGCGTGAACTTAAATTGATTTGCATTGCGAATATTATGATTGTTTATGTTTTGTATTGAATGTTCAAGTCAAGAACCTTTTGTTGCATTGCTTAGTTGAAATTTAGATTGAGTAAAATGTTTCTTGCATCAATTGATATTATTAAGTTATCCCATGGGAAAATTCAATTATAACCATAACAATACAAAACATAAATAATTTCATTTTATGAAATTAATCCAACATTGTAAGTGTAGTTTTGGAAATCTACAGTTGGGGATTTTCAAGAACAGCTGATCTTTGCTGAGCAATGTGTTTCTGAAATCTGAATACTCTTCCAAATTGTTCTTCATCCCTGGATTAAGGAATAATTATTGTCAATTGGTATGTATATCAAATTAGTTTTATCATAATTGCTTTTCATGAATAAAAACATGTGATGTGTTGTTAAATGAAGATACTAATATTTTTTATATATGTAGGTATCACAGCAAAGTATTTAACAAAATAAAATGGACATAACTTCAACTATGGAACCAGGACAATATCTTCAGGAATGTAATATTTCCAAAAAAGACTGAGTGAGTCAGAATTCTGTGTGAGTATTTGAAAGGCGATAAGGATATAACTTTCCAAGGAATTGAATTAATAAATAATATTTTGATATGTACAAATTATATAAGACCTAGTACTAATTATGTAGAAGTAACAGTGGTCTAGTTGTAATTAATTAGTAATCTGTTATGGGTATATAAGTGTGTGGTATTGGGTTGAATTGTATCTTTGTTTTTTGTTTGATCTTGGATGTAAATGCATGCAAATTGTTTAATTTTGAATATTATATATTGTTGTAGAGTATATATTATTATTAATTTTATATTAATTGTATGTTGAACTTACATGTGTTGTATGAGTTTTTTTTTTAACATCTATTGGTATGTTTTCATAAATAAACATAATTTGAAAAATATTATCATTTTATTTAGTTCTTATATTAATATTTCAGGAACCCTATATACATATTAAAAAAGATAACTTCTACCCCCTGTATACAATATATTTTTATCTTTATGCAAGTCTTGCCATATGTTTGCATATAGATAGTTGCTATTTATTTTTAAATTAATTAAAAACTGGTATTTAAGCATAACTAACACCAAATTAAGGTAAGAATATATTCTTTTATCACAACATTATTTCATTTAATTAGTGCTTTCAAAAGGTTATTTTTATATGGGTTGAAATTAGACTTCACGAGAATTTAGTAGTGTATGCAACAAGTTGAATTACTATCTCTTAACTAATTAGGCTATTTATATAATTTATATATTACAAGAATACTAATAGAAAGTATGTACTTCCCAAACAGCGTAATTTTTCTCCAATTTGACTTCCACAAAGGGCGAAATCATAGGGTTGAAGTTTGGAATTAAAAACGCCAAATATTTCTGCTCTAATCAAAAATTTATTTCTTTGAAACTAATTGACCGATTTAAGCAAATAATATATGTAAAGAAAGCTTATTAAATATGCTTTTAAACCACGCTTTAAAATTCCGGAGAAAAATGTAAGAAAGGGGTAGTTTTTATTTTTAAACTTGAAGTGACTATTTTGGAAAACTTTCTTTGACTTTAAAAAATTATATCTCGTGAACTATTTAAGGGATTTGGGCCATTTTGGCATCACAAGATCGTGAAATTAATCACCTTTCCAATCAATTATTAAAATTTCTTGATTGTCAATTT
>JASKGN010033298.1:0-12715 GCA_030556245.1 Falagria sp. GC000072 | reverse complement strand
TGCTTATCATGATCAGAATTTAATTGTTAGAAATTATAAATAATTTTACAGGTTTTATCTTATTAGGGGTATCAAGTTCGATGACTTGTGAATAATACAGAGTAGTCATTAAAAATCGCATGTTTTTAACTAGATTTAGGGTCTTTCTAATTTTACGATACAAGTTACTGTTTCGTTTGCCCAAAGTTAGTGCCAGAAATGTTTGCAAGGTAATGGGGAGCATTTCTACCATAGAAATTAACATTTGTGAAATGCGCGTTGTCGTTTGTCCGTCTATTTTGTGTATGAACCTTGGAAGCCGCCATTTTGTGTAAACAGAATATATAAAATGTCTAGAATTCATTCAGACAATATTGATTACTCTGTATAACCTTTTAGACTTTCCATTAGAACAAAAAAATTTAGTTTAAAAACTAAGTACATATTTCATTTATCTTATAAGAGGAAATCTAATTCCGTCTAAGGTTATCAATAAAAAGTGCTAAATGATAAAGACCTCACAAAATGTCAAGTAAATTGCGCCATTATTAATTATTCTGCTTTTGTGAGATCATGATTTAGATTTTAGGTCAACATACTTGGAATTGGTGCATACAATTACATACCACAAAACATAATCTTAATCAAAACTTTAAACTTTTACATATAGTCAAACCACAATTAGAACTTTTCCTTTGACATAAAAATTGTACCGTAATTTTTACTTAGACCAATTAAAAATTTAAATGATAAGAAAGCTTATTCAAATTTCTATTGAAATTTTAGTGACTTAAATTTCCTTAAGCAGGTTAAAATCATAAAAAGAAATCTTGGTCAATATTTCAAACTTAAACCACTGAAAATCTAAAAATCTAGAAGCTAGACATAGACTAAACGTAAATAAATTACAAGTTTTACTACTAAATGGTATTGAACCAGACAAATATCCATAGAATAAATGAGAGAAAAATCCAATAGGTAAACCTAACCGGTCAAAAGAAGCAGCCGCAAATGTTTGTTTGCATGTTGGAAGGATGCATGTGTCAGTGTCACGCACATCTACCCGAATCAATCTCGTGATAATTTAGGCTATAGCACGGCTTTGTGGTCGGGAATGCAATGATTCCCTTCTTCAAACAAGCCCCGTGTCTCGTTACGTTTTTCCGTGAATACTATATATTCCGCGGCTGCTACTGCAAGATAGATCAAATTACGTGCGCTCCAGCACAAAAACGACTACGTGGCCCATAACAATAAGAAAGTACACAAAGGGCTTCGGCTTCACTTACGCCCGCTCATCATTCGTCCGTGTTATTATGTTATGTGTTCTTGTTAGCAAGGACTGCAACAGTCATACTATCGGTGCATGCCGTGCTCCAAGCGAGTTCTATCGGATTTTCGAATTAAAATAAATTCGAAACAGCCGGAACAAAATGCAGCATATGCACATTGCATTCGCGGCATGTGTAGTCTCTTTTCTTCGCTTGTGCCATGCCGCATGGTTATTATTAATATCTCGCTCAGGCGACAGAATGAATAAACCATTGTCGTCTTGGTCGTCGTCGGTTCTGTTGGGGAATCGCGCGATCGTGCAGGGCATGTTTCGCATGTTAGCAAAATTGTGCGCTTATTTTATTGCGCCGGCTGGGAATTATTGCCAATGGACACTCGCGTCGTCGCGTCATCATTATATTATTATAGTGTTCTTTCTTTCGACAACTTGACAAAACTTACTAATACTCTTCGGATAGGATAATAATATCCTTGTTATTAAGGACATCATAATAGTTAAACTGCAAAATCTAACTATTGGATAGAGTTTAGTTTTTCCTCCTTTTCTAGTTGTTGAGAGCTTTAAGTGTTAGTAGTGTGTTCTCAGGTTTCTAAAGGTAATGCGCGCTTTCGGCGGTTTCCCGCCAATTACACACTGCACGGATTAAACAAATGATACGCGCAATTAAATCGGCATCGCAGGGAAATGCCTAGAATATTCTGCATCGTGTGCCTCGGGGTAACAAAACTAGACGAGAACACGGACCACCGACAATGTATTTAGTATGAGTCCATGTGCAATTTGCATTCATCATGAGTAGTACCAGAGTACCTATACATAGTCTCTTGTTAGTTACTCCTTCGAAGACTTGTTTTGATTCGATTGTATTGATAAAGACCACGCATTATTAGTATTTCTTTCTCTACATAAATCGACGTATAACGCACACCTGTCGCATGTAAGTTTATGAATGTCCATCCGATAAATCTGCGAGTTTTTCTTTATGCTTTCACTCAATGCGTAACATGATTGATTCGTTTTATTCTTGCTACTGGTAACAAACATTACCGATACTGATCGGAAATTCAACCGTTATGATGAATTGTTTACTAATCATAGGCTTTTTACTTTAGTTCTTGATAATTTATTGGTTTTCTCTTTTCCGTAAAAAGACGTATTATTCTAATGTCATGGACAATTCTTGGTAATGGCCATAAATCAAATTTCTATTTCAGCTAGTTAAAATTTATGAATTGATATTAACACCAATTTCAGGTACATTTTACGTTGGTTAATTTATGTACAGTTTAACTTTTCAATTTTTACATGGTTATGCAAGAAAAATTCGTAACACAAGATGTCGGATATTGCCATAAGGGACTTCCGTCACATATCAATTTTCTTAATATTTCATACATGAACATATTATCATAAGTTATAAGAAAGCAAAAGTGAGTATAATTACAGTCATAAAGTAATAAACTTGCTGACAGCTCTTTTGATATGATCGCGAATTAAAATTTATATCTGAAAATATAAAATAAATTTAATTTAAACGCTACAATAAACATCTTATGTAATTTATTATGAATATAATCTAAATAAAGACGTTCATTCAAGTCATAATTTATATTATAATTTAATCTACTTAACTTTTTAAAAATAGATTTCACACGACTTAAAGGAATTCTAAGCATTCAACACATTCACTCATTCAATAATCATAATTATTAATAACGATCGTTAATACCGATCTTATTACTTCTTACTTGCCTACTGATTACTACTATTATTATTACATGGTTGTTAGTCATAGCATTTGCTTTATTACTCCTAACAATAATCGAAAGTTGATTTATGCAGATTTGCAATTTCAGTAATAAATCGCACCGCGACAGTAAACATATTTAACCTTGGGCTATTTATATTGTTAATTATTTAATTTAATTTCCACAATTAAATTATAAATTATAGATTTAAGTAAGTTTATTAGATACTAATATGGTAATTAACTACCTGTGAGATGCACTTATTATGTTAACAAACAATTTTATTATATCACATAAAAACAAATATTTAAATGAAGAATTATTATCAAATAGCAAATACTAGATGAATTTAACGTTGACAAATAACAAAATTAACAAAGAAAGAGTTCGTTGGTATGGTATCTACAAATCTGAATAATAATAAACAATACAAATAAATTCATTTTAAAAATCCTTAAATAAATTCTATAACAAATGCATATTACCAACAACATATCTAACTCGGTTGAATTTCAAATAAATCTCAAGACATAAAGAGACAAACAAAACAATACACGTGGGTCGACAGGTCCTTCACTAAATCTCCGGAAGACAAGATAGCGAAATGATTCATTGGGGATAGGGATAGCATGTATGTATGTATGCACTTACATGTAGAGTAAGCCAAACAAGCATTACTTGCACGAAGTACAAATGTTAGGTCTAAGGAAGCAACAGAAAAAAATAAGATTTATTGCGTTTATTTAAATATGCGTCCACGTCCAAGTTAGGAGTTTTTCCGTAATCTAGGCATGGGTGGTATTATAATACTATTCGTAGATAGAATATGTCCGTCCTCTCTGTCCGGGTTGTTTGCGTTTCCCAGCTACAAAGCCCTGCTGATGTTGGTAGTAGTTGCCTGCTGTTTGCCTGTTTGTTGACCTGGTTATAGTTCCTATTCCTTCCGACTTTTCAGTTACGCTTTCGGTTGGATTTTACTAAAGCTTTTACTAAATTCCTACTGGGAAGTTGAGGAAATACAGCCACTAGCATTCTTTATCTATATCTCTATGAAACATAATCCATGCTTGAAGATTAGTAGTTCACTAGGGACGACTATTGGTCGTTTTAGGGTGCAGCATTTCGGAAAATCAATTTCGCGAAAAATGAGGACAACTCGAGTTTCTTCGCAAAGTCATAAAATCCAAACAAAAGCTGTATAGCGGGAACAGCAGCATAACTTAATGTCTATAGTTGACATTAAGTTATGACGAATTGAAAAGGAAAAATCCATTAAAAAATTGATTGTTCACGCTGGTGCTGCTTGCCTTCGCACTCTCTGTTGTTGATTGGATTTATAGAAAGAGAAATAGACGCTCCTTCATACACAGAAATGCGTACAAGAACAAACTACTGATTACGAAATGCAATGAGTATCTGTATGAAGAAGTGTTATGTTTGGATGTTGGAGACAACCAAACGATGTCATCCCACATCTTGCCCAGTTCGTGCTCGTCATATTTTCATAATATTTAATGATGAGCATTGCATTCATTCTGCCTGCGGGCAAATGCCAATGCATAATAAAAATTCTATGTTGACCGCAACCAAACCAAATGAAACGACCATTATTACGTGTTTTGTTGATTATGTCGTTAAGGAAAATCTTAAATCGTTTTTTCTTTTCATGTCTATTTTTTTTCTTTTAAATGCGTTAATTTGTTCAGGAAATGTTTGCTGTCTTTGAGAGTGAAATGAATCTTGTGATGACAACTTTTATGTTTTAATTTTCAACACTTTTTGAAACTTTTTTTTTAATTTAAGGATAGCAAAATTTGAAATAACATTTTCCCGGCTGAATAAGTAAAAAACTCGTGATGAAATTATTTTCTTTATACTTTTTACTTAGAGATTTATTTCATTTAATTCATCCACATCTCATAAAGTTTACGACTTTGTGCAGTTACTTTGAAAAATGATACATGAATCTTTTTCATGTACATTACATATTTCAAAATTTATGACAAGTTCTCCTCCTTTTCCCTAAGTAGAAAGTTTCATTTTTTTTTTGATATTCAAAACACACAAACTTTCCTTTAACTTTGAAAAACGAAATCCAAAGTTACAAAAGATTACTGATACTAATGCCATTATAAATAAAAAATAAGAAAAAAGTCTTGAGATTTTTCAAGGAAGGACAAAATATTTTTATCCCTTTTTAAAAAGATATAAAAAAGTGCCAAAACAATTTAGCCAATTTCACGCGTTTCAAGTCTCTCACAATTCCAATTTTCAACTTGACTACATCGTTCTATGCCCTCACGCGGTATTTATAGTCCATACGAAAACCGTGCGAATTTCAACGCGACTATATAACTATCGCATTTATTTTTCGCGAAGCAATATTTGATGATTTATGCATGTTCTGCATTTGTGGTTCTGTACAACAAGCCTGCAGAGTCGACAAATCTCTAAAAATAGCCGACACACATTGCCATATAGATGAGTCTCTCTCGATGCATTTACAGCAGACACAACACAAGAATCTTTCGCGCAAAACAATTGAATTTGACACCATGTCTATGTTCATAATGTTCCGTAACATTATACATGCGAGATATATAGCAAAATATAATAAATCGCGCATTAACTCTAAAATATATGTTGTATGACATACTAAAGTTGCTCGTTAGTATAATTGTTATCATCAAAAATTGTACTTTATCCTTCCCTATGGATATTGTTACTTAACAATAATTGAAAGCAAACGCAAAGGAAAAGTAATGAGAAATATGATAGTAGTCTTGGCAATTTAATTTTGATATACGTAAGTTAATGGTGACCAACTTTTGTTAGTAGATTGACGTTTTCATTGATAGACCT
The DNA here is from genome assembly GCA_030556245.1 of Falagria sp. GC000072. Lineage (NCBI taxonomy): Eukaryota > Metazoa > Arthropoda > Insecta > Coleoptera > Staphylinidae > Falagria > Falagria sp. GC000072. The sequence goes on along the minus strand of JASKGN010033298.1, from coordinate 6,832 downwards.
TTCGCGATCAATATTTTTTCTGCAAAGGGTGTTTCGCTATAAATTTACACATGTAAAATGCATTCATTTAGTTACATAGAATTGATAGCAAACAAAGCTTTCCACGACTTGTTGGCCACCCGTGACCCAAGCAATAAGGATGATTTAATTTGAAATTTAAGTTTTAATCCACCCACGTACGCACTTTACCGTTCACCAAGTGAATGTCATGAAAATAAATACCAACAAGAACTAACAACCAGTATCAGTAATACACACTAATAACAATCATAGCAATAGCAACAAAATGTTGATGGTAAACAATTACGCAAGAAATTATGTTGTCTGTCTATCTGTCCCATTTTATACAGTTTCACATTTAGTTTAGTTAATATAAACTTTACTTTGGGAAGCTTTAGCTACAAGTTAGCTAATAACTCTAACTAAGTGTGAGTTTTATTGCCATAACTATTTGTTGTACTTCTATGGAATTATTTATGTCCATCAGTCCAATCCCATGACGTTATTATGCATTTGAATATGAATATGAGTAGAATAGAATTAGAGAACAAACTCGCATCATTTTATGCAAAAAGTGGACAGCATTATATTACGAATACATTGTATTCCAAGTTAAGTAACTCCATTATTATTCCTATTATAATATTAATGTGTAATTATAATGCACAAACCAGTCATTAATTTATTATCATCACCTACCGTGGTAGAAGTAGTTGTAGTTTTAGTCGTCGTTGTAGTGTATGTATCAGGCTCATCCACATAAGAATCTTCTTCTTCGTCATAGTCATCATTAAAATCATCAATGTTTTCCGTGTCGAAGTGTTGGGCTTCCTGGTGTTTGGTGGACTGATGCTGGTGATGGTTCTTTGTTCTCGCATCAAAGAAATACGGCCTCCTTGTCGTAGTGGTACTTGTCGTATGTGGTGTCCGAAGATTTTCCAATCGCTTGTCTAGCGCTTTGAGCTTCAAGAATTTATCCATTTTTGGTAAACTTTTACTATTCGCATGCACATTCAAATGACCATGATCATTGAAACCGTTACTCCCGTGATGTCTCAATTTGTTGTTACTTGTACTTCTGTATTGATGTTCCGATTGTGATGTTACCGGCATCAATAAATGCTTATGGCGATTGTTGGTAATCTTTTTCTCTTCCATGGTAACCGCATCCACATCTACATATAACGCGCACATGACAAAAATCAACCACTTGTAATACCACATTGTCATTTTCGCAACTTTCAAACTTTACTCAATTGCTAAATTCTTATTACTTGTAAATGTATTTTGGGAAATTATTGCGTCGAGTGATTACTCACGCTTGGGTGCTATTTTGGCACGCATTACAGTAGCCGCGGTTTATTTATTTGGTGTTAGATACTGAAAACAAATTCAAATCAAAAAGTTAGTTTCTGAAATGATCGCGTTCGCGACAATGCAAGGAGCTCGATACACCACTGCGGTTGCGGTGCCTGCTGGCGAGTTTCTGCCGTTTGCACCGCGACGAACTACTGAGAGACTGAGAGGCAAAGCCGATTCTCTCAGTAGAACTTTTTGCTCCACACTCCTCCACACGCGAACTGAAAGCTTGCAGCTTTTTCCTGGGATTTGCACGCGTTTGAACGCGCATTTTCAATGGGCGCTCGTAAAGAATTCTCTGGGGTATTCGCCGCCCCTTTACTTGATTCTACGACACTCTGGACACAACAATAAATTCAATAAAGGAAACTAAAGTTATGCGTTAGCCTTATGCTTTTCTGATATAGTTTCAAATAGAAGTATAATATTTTTTAATGAATATAAAATTCTAATTAAGGTATTTAAGTGAAGGTTACACCAGGAGACAACTTGTTAATTTTTTAAAGCAATTTCTTTGAATGGAATTGCATTGAAATTATGGGGCGGGTAAGCGTTTATGGGGTGGGTGAGTTTCTTGGTTTTTATCTCCAGGAGTTTTAATTATTTCTTTAGTGGGGGCAAATTTAGCCCAATGGGGTAGAAATAGTGGGTTAAAGTATTCAATTAAAAACACAAAATTCTTCTGTTTTAAACAACAATTGCTTTCCTTTAAATTTGTCGAATTCCCATTTAATTTTTATGTATGTGTGACTAAACATTGCATATGTATTTGTGCTAATTTTACATACAAAAAGTAATAATAATAATTCAATTCCAAGTTGATTAATTTTTATTTAACACTTGTTTCAGATTTGGATTCAAGGATTCTAGGATTTTTCTTAAAAATGGTATGTACATAATTCAATTAATCTTAATGTTCAGGAATTCAACGTTTTAGACATAGATACTTAATTTTTATAGACAATTTTCATCATATAAACATTCGCAAGCTTTATCTTCGGTTTATAGCTGTATTTAAGCGCTGCCATAAACTATCTGGCACATCCACATAAACCTTATCCAAATAGTCTTTGATTAATTTAGCCAATTGGTCAATATCCACATGGTCATCATCTTGCTTGCCTGACCACACAGTGAGTGTCCCGACCGCAAGTAAGTCCATCATTTGCTCCCTGCTTTTCGCAGCATACATTGCTCGAACTGGAAACGTAACGTTTCCAATCTCATCCACGACACTCTTCATCTGTTCAATCTGCTCGCTCGTATATTTAACATTTTCATCATAATCCCCAGTAGTCCACCCCAGTGACCAAGTTACAGCATCCATAACTTCCGGTTTACCCTTCATTTCTTCTAGTTTGAGATCCACCCCATTATTCACCGTGTTACCAGGCCCTTTAGCAATATCTCCATTGATCCAAAGAGGGAAAGTTGTATATTCCGGTTTGAGTTCAGTTCCTTCCGCATTGAGAAGAATCTCATTCATAGCTCTGGCGTAAGCATCGCTTCCTTTAAAATCCAACTTAACACCCTTCTTCCGTGTCCCTTCGACTTTATTATGCTGCACAATTGTATCCAGAAAGTTTTGCAAACTTAGGTCTGAAATGATAACTGGTGGATGACCCATTATTACTGTCAATGCTTTTGGATCCCCTGTATTTGTTATGTTTATTAGCAAGCCGAGAAGGACGTCCGCTTCGATCATGTGTTTATCATCTGAAAGTTAATGTTTGCTTAATGTTAATTGCTTTGCTTTTTGTATGTTTTATACTATACTACATATATCATATATGTATACATATTAAAAGTTAAAGTATGTATGCTTTACTTGCGAGTGCTTCTGTTAACAACCTCTTGCTGTTTACGGCATGATCCCATGTTACTTCCGACAGATTTCCGTGTTGGAAGACTTCCGGAAAGAAGTCGTTCATAGTTGTACGAGCGGTTGACATCTCAAGTGACCCTAAATAAATCAGTGTTATCTTGGGAATGATAAATTAAGGTTTTTTGAATACCCAAAAGGTGAACTAAAGCAAAAGCCGTGACCGACTTAAATAAGGGAAGCTTTTTCATCATGTTGGCTATGACCAATTGTGCTCTTGATGGATTTACCTATTGATACAAAGTGCTGAGTTAGTAACAAAAAGGTAATTAACTACAAGGTACTTTAATGTTGAAATAATTATTTCAGAGGCAATTTACAAGTAATATTTGTAATTAAGATGGTTTGGTAAATGTAGTTACAAAATTAAAACATAAGTGAGGAATTTTCTCAGGTTTCCTTATTTATCTTAGGCAACCAATTAAACACAACGTACCTGATACCTCCGGATGTAAACAAATCTTAATTCAATTATTACCTGCAAATAAAGGAAGAACAAACAAAAATTTCTCACGTTTCTCTTGACAAATTATGACACTTAAAACATTAAATAAACAAATGATGCTTCAAACTAATATATAATTAGTGCAAATTACAAATATTAAAATATAACTTACATTCACAAATTCGCACTTTCTACGCGATCAATGTTCGCACTACTATTTCAGTGTTCTTATTTTCTATTATGCACAGCGACTACTGAATTTCGGATAATCTAATGATGTGCATGCTTACTAGGAACATACACTCATAATAAACAATAAATGCAATTTAACCAAATTTAACTATCAAGCCACTAGTTTTTGAACGCAAACTATGAGCCCATTCTCGGTACTCTTTAATATATATATGTATACATAGATATTAGACTGTATTATAGATTCATAGACTACTTTATAATCTGAAGCGCAAGTCATGATCAGCTGATTATTGAATCGCACACGAATGTACGAATGTATAATGCAATAGTGCTATCACAATTATAATAGCTTGTTTTATTCGGCCGATATTAGAATTTTTAATTTTATTAGATTGGTGAAGTATGCGGATTAGAAAGTTAAATAAAATTTTCTTATCATTGGATTAGATTAGGCAAAATAGGTTTTTGGTTGATGCGTTTATTATGATATATGATTTTTAATTTAAATGCTAATCGAATTTGTTATAGTTTCACTCCTAACACAACTTAGTTATTAAGGAGGATTTAAAAGCTATCATTAGCATTTGATTAACATTTTAAAATTAACTTATACAGGTCACATTATTTGTTGGTAACTAGCATAATATATTTTTTTATTTTCCGAGACATTTTGAGTATGCAGTAATATATGATATATATCTGATATATTTGTGGTTTTTATCATGTAAGGGCGGCAATTTAAATTTCAAAAACACTTCCCATGCAATTTATATGGCATTTCATTGTTTAGTGTTTATATACTTTTAATTTAAACTTGTTACTTTTCAACCCTACATGCAAAAATATAAGTGATAGGCCTAAAGAGCCAGAATCATGTGCCCTTCCATCTGATATACGTCTGAGACTTGCATCATATAGGGGGGCGGCAATTAAAATTTTCAAACGCACTTCCCATGCATTTTAAATGACATTTCCTTGTTTACCTTTTATTTAAACTTGTTGCTTTTCTACCCTACATGCTAAAAATATGAATGATAGGCCTAAAGAGGCAGAATCATGTGCCATTTCATCTGATATGCGTCTGAGACCTGCATCATGTTGGAGGCGGCAATTTAAATTTCAAAAGCACTTCCCATGCAATTTATATGGCATTTCATTGTTTACCTTTTATTTAAACTTGTTACTTTTCAACCCTATATGCTAAAAATATAAATGATAGGCCTAAAGAGGCAGAATCATGTGCCCTTTCATCTGATATGCGTCTGAGACTTGTGTCATGTAGGAGGCGGCAATATAATTTCAAGCACACTTCCCATGCATTTAAAATGGCATTTCATTGTTTACCTTTTATTTAAACTTGTTACTTTTCAATCCTACATGCTAAAAATATGAATGATAGCCCTAAAGATGCAGAATCATGTGCCCTTTCATCTGATATGCGTTTGAGACTTGTGTCATGTAAGGGGCAGCAAATAAAATTTCAAACGCACTTCCCATGAATTTTAAATGACATTTTATTGTTTACTTTTTATTTAAACTTGTTGCTTTTCAACCCTACATGCTAAAAATATGAATGATAGGCCTAAAGATGCAGAATCATGTGCCCTTTCATCTGATATGCGCCTGAAACCTGCATCATGTAGGGGGCGGCAATTAAAATTTCAAACGCACTTCCCATACATTTTAAATGGCATTTCATTATTTTCCTTTTATTTAAATTTATTGCTTTTTAACCCTGCATGCTAAACTTATGAATGATGTGGCTATAGAATGGAATTTAAAGCTCTTTTAAACGAGCATAATTTCACCATAATTGGGCCAGCACAAAGGGTGAAATATATGCTTAAGGTTTTTAATAAAAATTTATCTGCTATAATTAAAAAATTAATTTCGTGAAAACTAATTGATCTATTTAAACAAATCTTATATCAAAAAAAGCTTATTAAATGTGATTTTAAACCACGTCTTAAATTTTTGGAGAAAGTTATAGGAAAGGGGTTGTTTTAATTTTCAAAATTGAAGTTACTAAATTGGAAAGCATTCTCTGATTTAAAAAAATTATATCTCGTAAACTAATTAAGCGATTTGGGTTATTTTGATATCACACGATGGAGAATTTAATCAACTTTCCAATCAATATTTAAAATCTTTTAATTTTTAATTCTAGGGGGTGTAAACCACCCTTAGAGTATTTTGTTTGCTTGTTTAGGCATAACTCGGTTACTAATTTAGCTAGAATCTACATTTTTAGCTCAAACGATGCGTAGATAAATGCACTCGATGATGCGATCAAAAGTTTTAGTCTGCCGCCTCCAGGGAAGTGGCAAGGCGGCCGTAAATAATATTCAAATTTTTCTTTTGTCCGTAACTTCTACAATAATAAATCGATTTGAAAAATTCTTTCTGCATTAGAAAGAACTCTAAAAGATCTTTGAAATAAATGGTTTTGCGACCCCTCTACGAGCTTCCTAAGGGTTAGAAATAGGGGTAAAAAGAAAAATATTTGCTTATTTTTGCCGATAAAAATTCTAAGGGTAGTGCATCTTATAGAACTCCACCCCCTGGTTGCAAATCTGAAATTAGATTTTTTCTACCCCTTTTAGTTTTCGAGATATGAATTTTCGAAATTTGTGGTGATTTTGCCTTTTGGGGTGGCTTATTTTTGTCGACAGAAGTTCTAGGGGTGGTGCATATTATAGAATTCGACTCGCTGATTCCAAATCTGTTTTTAGATTTTTTCTAGCTTGTTTAGTTTCCGAGATATGAATTTTTAAAATTTAAGGGTATTTTGCATATGGTGTGTGCGCCCTCAAATTGTTGTTGGCGAGTTTCACCGAAGCACTTTCGTCTGCGAGATTCAAAAATTTTTCATCGCTGCCAACCGCAATAAATTTTGTCAGCTAGTTTCACCGACACTGATCGAGATTCAAAAATTTTTTAGCGCTGCCAAC
>JASKGN010033288.1:0-13964 GCA_030556245.1 Falagria sp. GC000072 | reverse complement strand
TTTTTTGCTGGCTTTGAGTAAAACGACACCAATGTGGAAATCCACAGAATTTCCATTTCAGAGACAGACAGATTAGGTTTTAATTATTTAAAGAGAGACACTATACAACCCTTAGAGGTTAGCGGAAAAGGTATACAACGTTTGCGGAAAAGTAATTAAAGCCTTGCGCCCCAAAATTTACCCCTCACGCTATGTTGCACAAAGGGTAAGGTAAACCATCTCAAACTTGTTTTAATTTCAACTAATGACAAATCCATCATTCCTCCACTCTTTACTCTTAAGAATATTAAAAACGACAACAAAATAAAACAAAAGAAACAGAACGTTAATTAAAAGTTTACAAAACATTTCGACATAAAAGTTTCCTTGTTATTGCAAACACACAAAAGACTAAAAAAATTGATGCGCTTGTCATTTGTTAAAGTACAACCCTTAATGAGTAAACTAGTTAAGAGCGAGCTTATTGATACAATCGTGTTAACAGTCTCTTGTCCTTACAAATATGGCGGTTAATGAAACAACTAGGTACGTTCGAAACTCAACTGATGTCACGTTAACGAAGCAAATTACTTTTTGAAAAAGCGAACGAAGTCCTGGTTCGTCCCCAGGCGATGTACTGCGTTGTTGCGAATAAATATCCGGAGCTAGTTTAATCCTTGTTGGGTATACAACTGCACAGTACATTTATATACATAGAAATGTTATAAAATGCCTGTTTGTTAGGGGTAGCAACTAGTGACAGAATCAGATAAAAACAAACAGCCGCAGTTTTCTACCCTTGCGAATTTTCCCGACGGAGGAGGAAAAACCGTGAAAAGTGTAAACAATTCCATTATAAACATTGGCTTGTGGTTATTATGTACAGCTAGGGTTGTAATTTTGAATATCACATTTGGTTGGAGTTTTTGTTGTTGTTTTGTTGTGTTACCACCAAAAAATAAATTACTACATTTATATTTTAGTAATTTTAGTTTATCACTAAAAAAATTTTTCTTTCTATTTCTAAAATTATTCTCTAATATGAAAAATGTCATTTTAATATTTTAATTTATGCTTTTGTTTTTGGTCATTTGTATTCGTACGTCGCCACAATTCCAAAGGGAAAACCATAATTTAAGCGTTGTATTTCCTCTGCAGAATGTGTGTTTGTAAACTACTTCGAACTAAAAAGTTAGTTTGGAAGAGTAGAGTTACAGATTCCCCACCTTTTAACACCTTTTAGTTACATTTAGTTTTTTTTAGAGCTTTTAGTTACCAAAACAAGTGTTACCAACAAAACAAAAAAAGGATATAAAATATTAATTGTGAAAAACGATGAAAAGCAATTTGCGAGGCGCATAAAAATACACGTGGGGAATTGCGGAATTTAAAAGTAAAATTTCCCTGATTCGAGGCTATAAAACTGGCAATAAAATCAAAAGCGAATGACGACAATGCACTTGCATTTTTCCCTGGGCATAATCGTTAAATGTGTTATGCTTGGCAGCTTACAACAAAAGGGTTAATAAGAAGTGAATAATTTGACGTTTATGGGTGTTGTTTTCAACAGGGAAATGGGAAATTACAATAACAGTTGGGATTACTATAAAATGTCTGGGAAATTTAAACAAGGTGTTTATTTTGGAATTAACATTTTATAACTAAGAATTACTAAATTTTACAGTAAGAATTTACATAACCTCAAATATTGGTAAAATTTGAATGTGGTCACGTGACTTCCATTTCAAAATGAACCCTTGATATAAATATTGGGTCTATAGATATTTCTACAATATATAAAATAGAAAATAGCCCAAAGGACTAGAAGAAACTAAAAATAGAAAATGGAAAAATATAAAGCAAGTATAAACGTCAAAGCAAGCAAAGGTTCGTTTCATTTAGCTTCAATGTCCTCGTTTCGATGTCCTTAGTCCTCGTTTGTCGAAACTCAAAGGTATCACATTTGCATCATTATTATTAAGCAAAATTCAACTTCAACAACGATGGATGCATAAAGTATACCAATAGAATGCATAAAATATATAATGTAAAGTATATAGTCTCATAACATCGTTTCAAATGGAAATATTTCTTTCAACTTGAACGAGTTCATAACTCTTTTTACTACCCTGTACGAAGGAATTTTATGTGCAGTTATGTTTAGCTTCATATATGATTTTATATATATATATTATATATTTTAAAAATAAATTACCTTAAAAGTATATAAATTTAAATTTTTTCTTAATTAAACTTTGATAAGACCAAACTGAATTTTGCTATCAGATGGATAAAGTTTAGTTTATAGACCTTCAAATACATTGATGCTTTGTATTAAAAGCAAAGGGAAGTTAAGTTAAGTTCTATAAGAGCTTCTCTTTCCCTTATCGCTTCTGTCGATCGTGTACTTAATCAAACTGTTTGGAGGCGGCAAAAGCAGAGAATAACTTTCTACTTGGGCGAATTGCAGAATTTGCATCTAATGTAGTTAAACTATACACTTAATGTTTGTTTAGTGTTTGCGTGATTGTTTACGAAATTCAATTTATGAAAGAATTTTAAATTTGAGAGGAAAATTTATATCAACTCATAGGAAAATTTGTATCAACTAATAGGAAAATTTATATCAACTAATAGGAAAATTTATATCAACTCATAGGAAAATTTGTATCAACTCATAGGAAAATTTATATCAACTAAAAAGAAAATTTATATCAACTAATAAGAAAATTTATATCAACTCATAGGAAATTTGTATCAACTCATAGGAAAATTTGTATCAACTCATAGGAAAATTTATATCAACTAATAGGAAAATTTATATCAACTCATAGCAAAATTTGTATCAACTAATAGGAAAATTTATATCAACTAATAGGAAAATTTATATTAACTCATAAATAAATTGTAATTAAATGCATACCTCAGAGAAATTAATAGTTGCAATCGAGTTGATTAATAGATTAATAGATAATGAGAGCAAGGCTGAACAGAGTAGAGCGCTTGCGTCTCATCTGGTGTCGAGTCATCGTCTTATATCGACAAAATTTAATTAATCATGAAGATCCTCTTCATTCCTCTTATTAAGCTTCAGTTTAATTTACTTTTTTTAAAGAAAAAATCAAATACCTAGAGAAAATTAAAACCTTTAAATTAAAACTTTTAAAATTGACATAATTTTCATTTTAATTTCAACTACTACTTATTTTAAATTTCAAGCTAAAAACTCATAAATATTCAAAGTGTTTCCTTTCATTTTCCACATTTCCATTTGGATCTATATCAAAATTAAAAAAGCAATTTCTAAAGTTTCTCCTTTTAAAATATAAAATTACGAGATGGACAGACACACGTCATATTAAAACATCGCTTAATTTTGAAATTTCAAGAAGGCATAGAACAACAACAACAACAATAATAATAATAGAGTGGTACTAGTGCATAATGCAAGTTAGCTATAGACATAAAACAACAATGCAAATAAAGGATGAACATTGAACAATGCGAATGAACGAATTGGCCTAATGAAAGCGCACATAAAAATGCTAAACAATACAAAACACGTCCAGAGAAGGAGAACTGGGATAACAATAGTTACGGGACTTTGGTTTGGTTTTCCATTACTAAAATACAAGAAAAATATTAATAATTTTACAACGATTTTTATGGTGTTTCTTTTTTACGCCTTTCGGTTGGAGTTTGCTTGCTACAAATAAATTGCATATGTTTCCCGAATCTGTTGGGGAAGAAGGAGAGGAGATTATAAAGCAAGTCGTTTTTCTGCACATTCGGCAACTTTCCTTCCTTCCTTTGGTTCCTTCGCATCTGTTACTTTTCCATCGGTTCCACTACATCCTTCTTTGAATTCAAATTCGAATTCGTTCGTTCGTTTTATTCCCACGTTTTGTAATATTTTGTGTTTTTAAAGGAAAGAGATACAGAAAAATATATTCCAGTAAAAGAAGGCAAGAAAAAATGAGGATAAGAGAAGATAAAGTTGCTTACATTACGAAATTCGAACGTATCAATATTCTTATTACATTTCTATACATAATTGATGATATTTGGAAATTCCATGAATAATTATCTCACAAAATAAATAAATTTTGAGGGAAACATAAAGATTCATAAAACAAAATGAAGACACATGGACCTTAGATATCAATCCATTCTTCCCCTTCAGGATAACACTGAGGATACCCTTCGCCAAAGATTTCCTTACTGATAGGACTTTATACATTTCTCTCTTGAAATTTACACAAGAAAGGATCTCGTTTGTAGTCGCACGAGAGTTGGAATTCATTCTTGTTTATATCTCTAACACTTCCCTAAACCTAAGAATTCTCAATGTTAGCCGGGGGCGGCTGTACAGTCAGCTATCGAATCGAGATCAATAGACGCAGGCACGCAGTCTACCCCCAGTATTGTCTTTCCTTTTTCTTGTTCTTTGAAGAAAATAGAAACATCTTTTAAAAATATACAGGGTCCTATAAAAACTTTAACAAAAAGTCAAATTTTCAAAGAAAAATCGATTTGGCACGTGCCAAACGAGATTACCATAAACTAATTACTTAAGTGCTTAGCAATTTTCGACACGTTTCGCCACTAAAGCTTCTAACACCAAAGTCCAATCATCCGCATCATCAATATGGACTCGAACCGATATGAACAGCAATCATCTGCAACCCTCGTTGCTAATATTAATGATGTCATTCTAACAGTGGTGCCAACTGTTGTGTTATCTCTGTTAAACCTTTTTCGACATCGCAAAACTAATTTTCTATAAAAGACGCATACAGGATATTAAATTTTTTTGTATGAGGATGAGGATTATTTACTTCTAGAAACATCTACACCTAAACTCAACATTTAACGAAGAAAAACTTGGAATTGAAATTGATTTTCTCACTTTTTTTTTCAATTTCCATTTCCTACTTTAAACAGACATCTTTACATATATTCAACATCTGGTATACAAGCTAAGCCACTCACATAAAAAATCGCCGGTAATAAATAAGCGCAATCATGACAGCCTTAGATTTCATTACATTGAAAAAATTTCTCTCTTGCTCAAATCATTCACTTGGCTTTTTCATGTGTAAAAATTGCTGTTATCTCTTTACACACTTCGATGCCTCATAATCGATTTTCATTTCAGGTGAAATGCAAAAAACGCAATGAAAATACTTAAAAACAAAAATTTATTGTATTTGTTTTATGTCACTGGAAATTTTGTGCCATTTCAATATTGAAACTACCCCCCAAAGTTGGACATGAAATTATCCACGTGCCATCTTCTTGGTAAGTGAAATCAATTCATTCTTGAGTCTAGCAATTTCAGACTCTAAATCTTCCACGCGTTTTTCTAAATTATCATCCAGCCGATTCCTAAGATTGAGTTGTTCTTGTAAATCATCGAATTGCACTCGGAGTAAATCAGTATTGTGAACGTGTGCAGAACTCAGAGCCATAACTAACCCTACAGTAGGTGGAGAGCAATCATCTTGTTCTTTGGAACATCCAGGATTACTTTGATCTTTCACTTCTTGCAGTTTCACCTTTAAATCGTCAACTTCCTTTTGAATATCGGCCAAACTAGCAGATGCTTTTGACCTTGAAGAAGTCCCTGAAGGAGATTGTGATTCCGATTTGTCTTTCAAATTCATAATGGCACCGAGAATATTCCGAATTTCTTCTTTTCTTCGACGTAATAGAAGATTCTCTGCAATTGCAGCATCTAATCTAGCTTTGAGTTCACCTTTAGCTGATCTTCCACCGATTTTTCGGATTCGTTCTTGTTCCAATTGAAGATCTTTGATGTCATCACCAATTCTAGCAACTTCTTCCATTAATTCACTTATTAAAATATCCGAATCACCATTATTCTTAGAAGATGCTTGTCTGGCAATAAGTTTAGCTTTGACATGAGCTAATTCCCGTTCTAGCTCTTTAACCAATTCGTTACCCACCCATTGAGCAAGATTTCTTGATGGTGGATGTTGAGATTCTGTTTGATTTGTTGTGGGAAGAACACGTGTACTACTAGGTAAAGTTGAAGGTAATCTTGAAGTGGAATATACAAGATTAGGTGATCTTACACCATCTTCTAATCCTGACCCTTCTTCAGGATGTGAAGGTGGTATAGTTCCAATTGTGACAACTCCTCCTTGCATATAATTATCCTCTTCTTCATCATCTTCATCTTGAAAGTCTAAATCATTAATTTGTTCTGGTTCGAGAGTTGGATTTTCATTAAAAACAAGTTCTGGAGGGATCTCATGAGGTACAGGAAGAAGCGGAATATTTGGATCTGGAAGTACTTCAAGTTCCACAGACTCTTCATTCTGGTCTGAAGCTTGGGGCGAATTTTCATTTGAAATGGACGACATTTTCGAAAGATTACATTTATAGATGTCAAAATAAAAATGTCATTTTCGTTGCTTAACTACCAAAATTAATTTAATAAAAATCCAATTGAGATATAAAAATATTTGTTTATTTAGCATAAAAGTAGTCCAAAAACTCGAAAGAATTCAAATTCAAAGATCTCATCTTACATTAGGTAAGCAGAATCCTGGACACGACCTTCAGTAACTCTACTAGTCCTACGTAACTCCTTTTCCTTCTGCGCCATTTGACTACTTCGTTTAAGCCGCGCATCGACATCTTGTTTCAGTTGTTGTTTGACAATTTCAATCCTCCTTTGAAACAAAGCTTTCTTGTCTATCCCAACCGGTGATTCCATCGAAGTCAACCCAGTCTGTTTATTCGACGACGCTTGTTGTTTCGGTGACTTTTTACTAATAGCTTTATTCTTTTTATGTGCTTTAGTTGGTCCAGATGGACTACCTGCTAAATCATCTTGATTACTACTAATTTTTTTAGCTTTCGATTTCCCCTTGAGTTTCTTCTCCGATTTGCCAATTTTCTTTGGTCCATCCGGAGATTCCATGTTGCACATGCTACTGTCAATAGGTTTTTTGACAGTTTGACTCTCCATTGGACTTACAAGATCCCCTTTACCTTTAATCTGTTTGCGTAATCGCAAATTTTCAGCTTTCAATTGTGCAATACGGGCTTTGGCGCGTTTCAATTGTGCTTCAGGTGTGAGATCTTCCGGAGGTGCAGATATAGTCAACACGTTCCCATAATCATGGGCCTTCGACATATTTGCCTCGTTGAATTGCTTGCGCTTAAGGCCCCCCTTTTTGGGGGCGGTGTCTTTACTCATTGGAGACGTTTTGGAAACTTTACACTTACCGCGGTGGAAATTTTGAAGATGAAGTATAGAAAATTTTGACAAACTGTGAAATTATTTTGTTACCGGGTCGATAGAAATCAGTTGACTTCCTTTTTATTTTTGACAATTGATGTCAAACAAGATTAAAGTACAAAGTTTTATCAAAATTTTTGTATTTGTTTAAGTGTTTAAGTTTTTTTGATTTGAAAGTTGAAAGTTAAAATGAAGAAAGATCAATTTGAAAGAAATGGATGTGATAATACTTGTATTTATAACAAGCCATCTCAAGAAAGGAAGATTAAACAAACTAACCTAGAAAAGGAGTCTAGTAGTTTTAGGAATCGTATGAAGATTGAAAATTCGAAAAGTCAACAAAGTAAAGGAACTCCTGTACAAAAGAGCTCATTACCTCATCCAATTAAGTCTTCCAAAAATCAAGTTCCTTTCACTCCACCACCAAAAGAACAAAAGGTACCTTTATCTACAAAATGTTCAATTTTGAAAAGTTTGAGTTCTTATCTAAGGAACAATTTGCATATGCAAGGAAGTAATCAGAAGACTAATACTATTCCAAGTCCTCCAAAACCTCATCAAAGTCATAAAACCTTGACAAAATGTCAATATACACATATACCACCTCCAAAAATTTCTAAATTTAATCAAATCCCATCGAAATTTCAAGAAAATCAAAAAAACAGTTTCAATCAACGTTTTAATTCCTCAATTAATCAAAGTCCATTGAAATCCCAAGAACATAAAAAAACCAGTTTCAACCAAAATTTTAATTCCTCACAACTTTATGGACCAAATTATCATAAACCTCAACAACCAAATCCTAAAAGAGTAAATTTCAATCAGTCATATTATTACACTATTGATCCACCATCTTATGGTAGTCTAACAACAACAGGAACATGGTACGACACCCAAAGTGAAAGAGAAGCTTATTATTGTTATGATCCATCTGGATGGGAAACAGCAACAGCTTGTACATCCTGCACCTCACAATATTATGATTACATTGATAATGATTATACCGAAGGGTCATGTTCATGTGAAAGTGATCCTCCAACCGAAAAATTCATCCTGCGAAATTACGGAGCAATTGTGGATGATATGATTGACTACGTAAATCATTTATATGTCCCTGGAAATAATCGTTCGCAACCTTCAGATGTTTATAATCGAGCTGCATATCGCGCCCGTAAAAAATACAATTCAGGACGGTATTAAGAAAATCATAAATTTCGTAAAAAAAATACAATTCAGGACGGTATTAAAAAAATCATAAATTTTTTTGTCATGTTAATATAAATAATAATAATTGATAAATATATTTAAGTCATTAGACTTGAAATTCCGTTTATTGAATTTTCAATTATGTAATGGAACGGCTAGTTAAAAAAGAGTAAATATTACGCATGCGTGTATGATGAGCAGTATTACGAAGTATTTGTACACGAGTCGGCGACTTGGATTTCTTTTTTGGAGAAGGTTTTCTAGTAGTTATAGGAGTTGTTTTAGGTTTAATCATCTTAGATTTAGGTTTCGGTTTTGGTTTTGATTTCTCGACTTCAAATCTAGAATTGCTGGGCCTCCTAATTCTTCTCCTCCTTGATATGGCTGAACTAGGTAAGGACACAGGAATATCGATAACTTCAATGCGTGGTTCCAATCGCCAATCTTCACCTTCAATTCTATAATACCATTCGATTTCGTTATCAGTACCCAAAGTATTATTAATCATCCGTTGTTTAATTTCGTGTTTGGCTAACTCATCAGTTTTCGGTGTTTTCGGTTCCTTACAAGTTGTCCGCATGATACAAGCTTTCACAGGCATACTTTTGATTTTCAACTTGACAATTCTTCTCTGCGGTTGGGAACTTTGTACTTTGCCATCTTCAATTTTAGATTTAAATTGTGCCATCGGTTTTTTCGTTTTAGAAGCCATGCCGTAATGAAAACGATGCTAGAATTTTGTTGAACGTGATTTCGATCGAGGGTTGACAGTTGACAAATAATGACGTTGGTTGTCCTTCACGAAATGTCTAGTTTCCGCTGACAGCACTGCGTTTTGAGTAAGGACGTCTTCGATTTGTGTGCAGATGTTACTCAAACGTATTTGGATGTCCTCCAATAAGACTCTGGCTTGCATTAAAAGATGCATACATGCATTGGTTTGATTAATGTATGAAAACGAAGGCTTGTGTTCCAATGTACAAGACGAACATGACATAAGATCAGGTCTGGATACGTTGCATAGAAGACTCCGATCATCTACGGAATAAGAAAGGCGTTCTAATGCTTCTTCTGATTTTGATAAAATAACGGAAAATTTTGAATGTAGCGATGTCATGTTAAATGACACGCTACTTTGCCTAAAAAAACTGAAGAGTGAAATGGAACGAAATATGAATGAGACTTTAATGCTTAACCTCTAAATGTTATACTAAAATAAATAAAAGTTGCAATTGTTTAATTATTGTTAATGTGATGTTTTTATTGGAATGTTGTAACTACACCAATTTAATTATTTTTTTTGGAAACCTCCCAATGCGCATTTGTTTAAGAATCTTCTTCTTGTAATACCTTCCATAGGTTTAACTTCGATAGCTCGTAATCTCTCATCGTATGGGGATATTTTCCCATGATTAATTTTTTTGTAATTATAATTGTTCGAAAGAAGAGTATGTGGATCGTTATACCTCTTCAAAATTGGTTTGTACTTGTTAGCATTACTAGAATTATTCTCATTTTTCACTTCAGGTATTTTTGACTTCGTAGTAGTTCTAGAAGTCGTTTGTGAAAAACTAGGAACTCCTTCATGTTTAGACCTTTGATAACGATTATATCGCATTTGTTCGTTTTCCGTTAGGGTAACCTTCTTGACAGGTTTATGTTTCTTCGGAAGATCTTTCTTATTTGTCCATGCGTTATGAAACTCAGTAGTTAAAGAATCTTTTAAGATATGCGGATGATTTGCATACCTTCCAGTTCTTCCAGGTTGCATGATGAATGAAGAATGAAAAGATGAAGAATGAAAATTTGAATTTGAATTTTAACTGAATGAAAATTTTGATGTGAATGACTTGCGAATGTCAAATGTTTATTACATTGTCAACTGACATGTTTGTTATCTAAATTGCAAAAACCTCACTCTCCTTGCAGGTTCAGTAAGAGTTTTCTTAACGTCAGCTAAAGCTTCTAAAGCATTCCCAGCTCTTTGAGTATTGCTAAATTTAGAAATGGAAGAATCCTTAAGGATACCTTTCAATGCTTGCGATTTGTTTCGGGAATTGTTGATAATTGCATTATTGAATTTGGATCGAATCCGTTGGAGTTTATGATAATCACTGAGCGAACTATCGAAATGCACGGAATGCTTCTTAATTGGTGTTTCGTAACTGTGTACATAAAGAACATTTTCTTTCCGATTCCATTTTATAGCGGGTTTAATTGCTGGTACCTTTCCGAAATAAGGTTCGTGTAAATTACCACCGCAATCATCGATTAGATTTTGTTTGAATTTCACTTTAGGTTCGCGTGTATAATGAACACGTTTGTTATACTTATTTAGATAATTGTTGGTATCTTGATAATGTAACAATTTATTTTGTTCTTCAGAAATTTGAGCATAGAGTTGCATCAAATTCTTATAAACTGTTGGTTTTGGGGGTGTTACGGGCATACTAAGTGAAAAAATTTACTGAAGAAATGAAACGTGATGAATTTTGAAATTTTTTTTTTGAATGACAAATTTATTTTTGGCAGTTAAAACACAGAACAGGATTTAATATTTTTAAAATCTAATTCAAAAAAAAAAATTCAATGAATTTTCATTTGAGTTCCTTTGACTCTAGAGAGTTTGGGATTGGAATAAGATTGAAACCCAAAGGACTATAACGATATCAACCTTAAAAAGCTGGATAACATCATAAAGACAGCAATAGGATGAATAATTCATTAAAATTCTTTGACTTTCCAAACATGAGATATCATCCCCAATCTCAAAAGTGCAAATTCTAAAACTAAAAAAAAGAAGAAAATTGTGTGAAACATTTAATTCGCGCATTTGTCCAAACGGCCGCAATGCCACACAGCTCTCAACTCGGGATGACGAGGGGATAAACTGTGTTACTAGGACTATATAGGGAAGAGCGCCTGCCAAAAAGGGGGTGTGTGCGCGGCTGCGTCCCGATGACCCAGTTTACATCCAACTGGAAGGAAGGACGAACACGAGGACGACTGCAGCAGCGTGTTGAAGATATATCTGCGCAAGAGGCGCATCAACAAGAGAAATTACTCACGAAGGACACTCTTGGGGGTAACTATATTGGAAATGAGTTAAAATTGCTTGCGAAATTCTTAGAAAATGAAATTGAAAAAGTTGATGACTAATGAGCTTCAAACCCTTAAAAAAAAAATTTAAAAATTCACCTGATGATGAGGAGGATAATACTCCGCATGTGAATGCAAAGAATGCATACTAGGTCCACCATTCACATATCGATATCGAAAAGGGCTATGGACTGGACAACCGCCTCCATGATGGAAAGGACTCTCAGCCGCGATGGCTTGACGTAAAGACGGTGGTGCCGGTGGCGGTGGCCCACCCAACACCGGCGTCACTGGGTCCGAAGAGCGACCGGGCCGTTCGAACCAGTGCGCTGGCGGCGGCGGCCCATGAGCGTGATGGCGATGCTGCCATCCGCCGGCCGCAGCAGCCGCCGCCGCTTCGTACGGATCCAGAGCGTCGTCGTCTTCGTGCTCGTACACGGTGTCGGTTGATAATAATCCACGTCTGCTGCCACTGTACAACCACCACTTTCACCTTCACACTGCTCACCACACCAAGCAGATAAGACTTAAGTTACCAACCGAACGAACGAACGAAGACAGAGAGATAGAACAAGAGAGAGAAAAGTGAAGACGGAAAGTTCTTGGAGGCGGTCACATCACTTCAGCCGCCGGCCTGACGATAGTCGGACGCAATCGACATCTAACTCGCGCCAACGAACAGATTGTGTGTATGAGCTTAACTGAGCTTACACTGTCTGACTTGCTGACTCGTATTCTTAGGGGGCGGCTAGCGCGCTCGACCGTCGTTCGCGCACTACTGACGGTGGCGGCGAGATCGCGCAACAGCTCGACTGCGTTGCTGGGAGACGGCGCGCGGCCTTGTCGTGTAGGTGGCATGCGGAGGCTGCCCATGTGGCGCGCCGCCGCCGTCTGCCCATTCCCTCATCCCCGCATTAACCCTCGTCTATGATATTTACACTTTCATTCTGCAAGGACACTGTAACGAGATAACCTACTGAGGTAAGTACGTCCATCCCTATATATAATAATCCTATTCTTTTTTATATATACAGTGTGTTTAAATTATATACATATTTTTTTAAACACCTTGTATGATGATATTAAATAAAACTAGCTGCAAAAGTACATTTATAATGTTTCCCTTCGGTCATAAAAAATATAAAAAGCAACGCAACATAAATACTAATCTATTTTATGTGGTCGAGTTGGTGGTCTACCTACGTAACAGATGAGATGGTACACGACTGGTTGCGGAACGACACTGGCCAATTTTATGGGTTAATCAAGGCGGCAAACTGTTTTTGATCGGATTACACGAGACAGCAAATCGCATGCAATCGATACGCGTTTTGCTGCCGTCTGCCGATGATTTGTCACTGCGTTTTGTTCTATGATTTTTTATAGTTCCAGCGATAAAACGCACGCTGCTACTACTGCCATGCCGCCGTCAACCTTCATGGAACGGGAGGCTGTTCTGTTCTATTCAGACCCTCTCTCGCCTCCACTGCAATTAGCGTTGGATTTATTTGCTTTCGCTTCGAACGTGAGTTTTGTTAGGTATTTATATCTAGTTAAGTTTTATTTGTAGTATACAAAGTGTTCCAAAAAGCTTTGTAATAAATCATTCTTGACACTTAATTCAGGTATATGAAACCTGAACTTTATGGTATGCATTAGATTAGTTGTTGTTGCATCAAGGAAGTCTCATGTGCTTAAAATGCACCATTAAATTTCGTCAAGGATAACTAACCGGAACCTCGACATAGGATATGGCCTTCATCCTGTCTAACATCATAAATAATAATTTATGGGGATTCTAATGAAAATTTTGAATTTAGACGTATACCTAATCAACTATGTAATTTTATTTTTGAACATCCTGTAGAAAACATTTGAAATTCCCTAAAGACAACCTAGACTTATTACATTGCACTAACTGCAAATTGCATAATTATAATTAGTCCTGAAAGAACAAACCAGTGTAGTTATACTTTTTCACCCCTTGAAAACTGAATGCTTTTAAGGGAGAAAAAACTAAGTATGTCCAAAACTCCAACGGAATTCAAAATTTAGAAATGGAAGATATTCTAACCAAGAAATTTCCACATAAACTATAAACATTATTAATACATATAGGGTGTACACAAAATATTTCATCAGAGAAATTTTCGAACTTAAGCAATAGAAATGAATTCCCCAAATTTGCAAATAGTTCAATGTAATTGCGGAATGCGTGGATGGGTAGTAGTCAGTTGTCTGCGAAACTGCACTTTTCTCATCCCGCATACTTGAATCCGACCGAATACATTGAATTCGTTTAGTTTCTTTTGACCTGGAAATCGTTGGGTTTGCCCACCGTATAAGTATCGACTGTGTGCCCAAAATGAAATGGCATTTCATGAATTCAGAGCTGGTTTACAAGAGT
>JASKGN010033256.1:0-16312 GCA_030556245.1 Falagria sp. GC000072 | reverse complement strand
TTTTTTTTTCTTTGTGCAGCAACGATCTATTGGATAAATGAATGACAAATCAATCTGATTTATAAAAATTTCCGCTTTCAAATTGCAAACATATTTCTAATAACGAAAGAATCAATATTGTAAATTTTCTATCAAAACTTGTTTATTGAAATAGCGCATTCAAGCATTAAGAATCAGAAATATTGCAATAACTTTCTGTCGAAGTGAAATCTGTCTAAAAGATACAATGTAGGTATGGCCGTGGCAGAATCTAAAGGCATTCGACTTACATATAACTTTTGTAATCAAAATCTGTACATGCTTGTTTTATATTTTATTAGAAATGATATCAGTTAATATTAATTTTCTAATAACAAAGGTCGTGCCTTCAAAGGTGGCGTTATGGTTTGTTGATACAACTGAAATCAAATGAAATATTATTATTAAGGTCTTCAATATTTATCGAATACCTTGAAATTCTGCTTCGACTATAATCTTATATATACCATAGAAATGCCAACATCAAATAAAATAATTGATATTTGTCTCTAGAAAGTTTCATATTAAAATTAATTTTCAATTTTATAATACCATTTTAAACGAAAATTAATTCCTAATTCCCATTTGCTTTCATTCAACTCTTTAATAAAAATAAAATCAACAAACTCATCTTCATCTTCTTCACTCTCAATTTCATGTTTTACGATGTATGTAAAATACTCTACTCGTACGTTATTTACCTACAATCATAATGAAACCATGAATAATTTCCAACAGATGATATAATGATCTAACTAGGATTTATCTGATTAACCCACATGTGTATTCTTCATTTCTATTCATTTCAATTCAATTCAAGCCTGCAACAATTTTGTTATTATAAATTAAATCAGTTTGTACAACATGCAACGTTCGGTTTCACGGAAAGAGAACAACAATAAGCCATTACTATAGATAGAGTATGGTATGTAGTTAGCAGCATTACTGACACATAGAAACGGCATAATAATTTAGCCAGCTATGTAGATCTATGATCTGCTCATTGTTGTTTGTTCATTTTGTTCAAGCATTGCAGATTATTCCCAGAATAGTATTACACCGTCGTGCATGATTAGCATGTCGATGTTAAATTTCATTACTGAAGTGACAACTCTACTTTGCTAATTTCAATGTAGTAAAAATAAAAAATACAAAGTATTCAGTTCATTATTTATATTATTATTTATTCATGTTAAAATGTTATTTATTTATTTATGCTACCAATTTGTTTATTCTTATTTATAATTTAATTTTATTCTGTGGTTGAAATTATGATTGACATTTTGTTTCATAATTTCATGAATTATTCATAGGTAAAAAATAAATAATTGAAAGTTAGAATAAAAATAATACTAGCAAATGACAACAATCAGCTGATACTAAGCTGAAACTATTTTAAATTTATAGGTCATGTCACGAAACAAATAAAAAATGTTTCAAGGTTCCATTTCGTTTCTAAATTTATAGCTCGAGTGGATAAACTTAGCTTAGCAGCACATCGCGGATAAACAGGCGTCATCTGAAATTCTAGCAATTGGCAAATATGCTATTTTTAAACTTGTGCATATTGCATACATACTTGGAATTTTATGAACACTTAAAAATATATTTAAATTTTTATACGTTTATAAAATTTCTAAAATGCAAAAAAAAATTAACAAACAATTTGAAATATCATTTGTTTTGTCCCCTTTCCCTCTATTTCTATTGGCAACGTCCATATTTTCCTTTCTTTCATTGAAAAGCAAATCAAAATCC
This sequence comes from Falagria sp. GC000072, assembly GCA_030556245.1. Classification (NCBI taxonomy): domain Eukaryota; kingdom Metazoa; phylum Arthropoda; class Insecta; order Coleoptera; family Staphylinidae; genus Falagria; species Falagria sp. GC000072. The sequence continues at coordinate 14,536 of JASKGN010033256.1, read as the reverse complement.
AAAAGCCATAAAACTGCGCACTATCGACCCCAAACAAACTAATGGATTAGTCTGGTATATGTCAGTTTTACAATAAATCATACAAGAAGTTCATCGTCCTTTTGCACCCTTTCGCAATTCGAAAGCCTTCAACCACAATTGCATATAAATAATTACAAACGTTTGGAAATCATGCATGATGTGCGCCATGCTTTGCTGCGTCGCGACGCCACGAATCCACCCTCTGGATCACAAGCATTCTCATGCGTTTAGGGGGTGGCAGCGTAACAAAGCGCCGGCGTCGTCACCTCGGAAATAACCGGCACACATACACATTCCAGCGATTCTCCGTAAATAATAGTAAATCTTCCGCAACGTTGCGGAAGAAAGATCGAAAACGTGTCGTGTCGATACTATTTAGGTTTTTAGTGCGTATTAACTTTTGTCGATTCGTTTCATATTTCATTTCAGTGCGTGTGTATCTATCTATCTCGAGTTGAGTTTTATTAGCTATAAGATAGAAAGAAGTTGATCGCTGAGGGAGAGAACGGTGGCAATATGCCTGCCCGCTGCAGTCTTCGTCAATGCCATTGTGACCTACATCAATGTTCAGTGCGGAGAATTTGAATTGCGCATACAACTATGTCGCACCAGCGTGTTTGCAATGCTTTCCTTTCACACGAGAGCAATTACTTTGGTTCTATCTATCAGTTCTATTGCTATTATTAATTACTTATCAACCAGTGAGCAAATCACGTGAGATCCGATCTGATTCGAATTCTGTGTCTGCTATAATTCAACACCTCTGCAGAAATGTTTTCTTGTTTGTACAACTTGTGGGATTGGTAACTAAATATTCATGATTTTATTATGAGTATTATTTCCACCATGTTTTAACTGTGTTATCTTATTTCTGTGGAATCAGCATTCTTGTTTTACACAGTTTTATTTTACTTGGATTTAATTACCTTAGAATCTCATAGAAATAATTAAAGTTGAATTTAATCCATTTCAGGTTGGATCCAAGTATGGAGAAGAAAACCTCCTTACACAATGCACCAGTGGTAACAACAACCACTGGTATAGAACTGGATGCCATCCCAAAACATCAACACAATACTCCACCACAATATTTGCGTTACGTCCAACAAAGTCTGAAGATTCCAAATAATCAACGACAGTCCCCAATGATCCATCAACATATGCATCAACCATATCAACCCCAAGTCCACAAAATCCCATACAACACATCCCCCAATATCCATTCGAATCCATTACATCTGCATTATAACAACCAGTATATTTATCAACAAGCTAAACTCAAACAACATCAGCAACAATTTCAAAATAATCAGCAGATGTCACCAACGTCCCCAATTTATCAGACCCAGCAACAAGCTTATGCTCATAGTGTGCACGTGCAAAATTCTCCACAACCTTGGGTACCTCAACCCCAACCACAGTCCACTCACATATATCAAAGTCAACCACAACCCAAATCAGAACCTCTGACACCTACAACATCAACTTCATCTACTGCTACTCCAGTTCATAATAACAAACATCGAGAAATTGAACGAAGACGTTCAGGGAATCAACAATTAAGATCGCCTTCAGTTAAACGGCCTTCGGATGCTCCTGTTACATTACAAGGATGGCTTCATAAACAAGGATCTGATGGGTTAATGCTTTGGAAGAAACGATGGTTTGTGTTGTCGGAATATGTCCTCTATTATTACAAAGGTTTGTATTTAACTACTTAATTATTCTATGAGTTATCTAGAAAGTAAATACAGTACTTTATTGTTTGTACTATTATCTGCTTTAAATTACAACCATTGTTCTAATTCAAATAATGGATGTGTTTAGGACCTGAAGAAGAAAAGCTCCTTGGTTCTATTCTATTGCCATCATATAAAGTGTCCATTTGCGGACCGGAAGACAAAGCCAATAGAAAGTATGCATTCAAATGTGAGCACACCAATATGCGGACTTACATTTTAGCAGGTGATTCCCACGAATCTATGATGCAATGGGCAAGAGTATTAAACCTAGCTTCATTACTACAGTCAAACAAGTAAGTAACTTTAGATATAATTTAATTTACATTCAAATTTTATCAATCAAATTCAATTTTTAGTGAACCAGATTCTTTGGCAACGACACCTTCAACATACAACATGCAAAACGACAACGAAATATATACCCAAAGTAAAAATCAAAGCAACCAACAAAACCAGCATCAGAATTACAACCAAACTCAACAACTGAATCATCAACACCAACAACCTATAATGAGAATGCCACTACATGCGCATTCATCCAGTAACACAACAGATTTCAGTAATCCGAGCCAAGACACGAGTCAATATAATCAACCATTGTATGCAAATGCACCACCAAAGCCACGCCGTTTAAATGATACTGGTTACTCTTCACCGAGTCCAGAGATGTTGGATAGATACAACGAACCGAAATATGTTACTCTTCAACCACCCCCATACATGAGAAATAATATGGCCAATATGTCAAAGTCTAATAGTGTTTATAGTAATCAAGAATATAACCAAGATTATTCCCCACAACAACCTCAACATCCACAACATTACGTTATACAAAATGTTGAGAGAAGGACTCCTGACACTTACGGAAGGTCTAAACATATGAATGGCAGTCATCCATCTGATTACGAAGACATTTACTCTGAACAGTTTATGTATAAAAGACCATTAAGTCCATTGGCATATAACAAATCTGTAACTACCCCAGTCCAAAGATCATACACTCCTGCATCTATATCAAGAGAACGCGAAAAAGAATTGTTGCAAGTGAGGAAATCCCCAAATTCTATTCCCAGACCGCATAGTGCTGATTTTCTTGAATATGAAGCAACTCATAGGCTTAATAACGTTATTAATGTTAATCCTCAACCTGCAAGACCAAAATCCAGTCTGGATATTAACCGAAATGGAGATCATTATTTTTATTCCGAGGAACGATATGCAGAGAAAATGAGGAAAAGCGCACAGTATTTGGGGAAATATACAACTCCAATAAGAAGACAACAACCCGTGGAAATGGTCCAAGACAATGTCAGTACTTTTCCTTTAATGAGGTCAAGTACACAACCTTTTGGCTATGCTACAACTCCAACTGAATATAGTTCAATGCGAAGGGAAACTACTCAGCCAACTAGATGCAGGAGTGTGTTAAGTGAAGGAAGCATTTCGAAGGAACTCGATGCGGAATTGTACGGAAGTCAATCTTATAAGGATCATCAAGATCCTTATCGATATGACCATCTTAATGGAGGAAATGTAGGACCCTATGATCCGTTTACAAGATCTGCTAGTGCGAGACTTGCCAATATTGAGCAAAGACTTCAAGGTGATGGACGAGCGAGCATGAACAAAGAAGGCGAAAGAAAGGTAAGTCATTTCAATTTTAAAAAAGATTAAAGGATGTTATAAATAATGTAGACAATTTAAATCAAAACAATGACATATTTTTTAACTAGTTTGAAATAATCATAGGTTTTTAATGATTTAACAAAGAGTACCAACAATTGCAATAAATTGTAATTGTGAAACATGTGTTAGTTGTTTTTGTTTGGCATTTAATAGTCTGCAAGTAACAGTACTCTAAGAAATAAATAATTCAACAGGAAGATGCAAATTACATAAAGACATAAAATGATATCTAAATGTTTCGTGTCGTTTAGCGAGAAGAATCGATGAAACGCCTTCTGGAATGGAAACAGCGGATGTTACAAAGTCCACTAAATAGAAAAGTGAATCAGAATGTAAACAACAAGGCGTACAACAAACCAGAATATTACAAGAGGAATAACAGTTACGCTCGACATGCAGATCAGCGACTTGGGATGGGCAATCAGTACAATAGCTACTCATCGGATGATGAAGGTAGGCCGAAATTCAATGCGCCTTTTTGTAGAGGATTAATTTCCATTTTATACTCGTATTCGTATAGATGTAGATTATTTATATAACTGCCATCTTTAGCAAGTGTATACTAATTTGCATCATTGTTTACGTACAACAACAACAATGTATTTTGTCATTCTCCATTATTATAATTTTTTTCAATTTGTATGTACATAAATGGTGTTCGTTTATTTCTGGGTTAGAGATTAAACTCTGTCTAAAGTGGTCCTTCCTGCCTGGAACAACTAGTTGGGTCTTTGTTTACTGTTCTGTTCTGTTACTCTCTTATTACTAATTATGGGGGTGGTAACTGATGAAATAACTTTCATTCACATATAAACACATAGAATACATTTTAACTAACATCTATTGAATTTTCTCCAAGCTCTTCAACTAAGAAGTTGTTTTTTGAAAGTTTGGCGTTTTTGTTGTATAATTTTGTTGTATAAATTTCTTTCTGCTCGGTTCAGAAAATGCCGATGGGAGTGCAAAAGAGAACAAAACAATGCAGGCAGGACGGACCTTGGACACATTGTCGTCAGAAACAAGTGCACCCTACACATCTATTTCTATGTTAGTCCCGTCACAAACTGACACAATTTCTGGCACCCAACACGGTGCTATTGTTACCACCTGCACTACACACAAAAATGATCATGAGCACACTGTACATTCGCGTGCAAAAGCTTTCACATCACCTTGCAATTCCAACGATTCAGATAGAGCTACACCCACTAATAATTATGCACCGAATGGTGGCGGAGCACTTGTTAAAAGCATTCTTGCTGATTTTACAAAATCGCCTGAGTCACCACGTACACCCAATGCCAAAGACATTGAGACTATCATTGAAGAAAACTATATGATTATGACACCTAAAAAGAATGCATTTGAATTTGGAGGATTGAATGATGTCGAAGAGAATCCCTATGTTGAGATGACACAAGGATTAACACCATCGATATTGGAACCATATGAGATGGTAACTTTTGGTGAAGGGAATGTTGAAGGACATATGGAACCTTTGTATATGGAATTGCATCATACTAAAGGAGTGAAAATTATTGATGGGGATGATAACAAAGAGAAAAAGACTGAATTACCTGATATATTACTCCCTCATAATGGTCAACATAACAAATCAGATAGTTCCGATGCTGATGATGAAGCTTCCAAAGATTTAGAATCTTTATACTCTACAAAGAGATTTAGTCTTTCAGATGTCTTTCGGCCTGCTTCATATTATCTTGGGGCTAGTCAAAATGCTTTGCCTGAACAGGATAGTTCTGATAGTGAGTTGGTATCACCTCCTCCTATACCAAGATCCCCTCCGCCAATGGAAGAATTTAGTCCTAGTTCGAAACATTCCGAGAAGGATAAACCTCTAAATGATAAAGATTCCTTATCAATTTGTAGTACCCAAACTGATGAGTTAGGTGTCACTAGATTTTCTCAAAATTCAGATTCTGATGCTGAATATATCCGTAAAGATCGTTTGTTTAAAAGAAGACCAGTTTCTATAGAATTTCGCGATGAAGTGGAATCATTAGACAGTGAGTTTAATTCCACTGATATAAAAACCTACCTGCAAAAAATTGATAGTGATATTAACCAATATCATGATTATGAAAATATGATCGTGACTTCTATAACATCACCGATTCTCCATAGCCGAGAATTATCTAAAGATAGCGCGGCTACAACTACCTACATGTCTGAAACTTCTGAAATCTTAGAAGAAAATAATTTACTTGACGAAAGCAGAATTTTTTTAGATGACAAGTCGAATGTGAACGATGTGAATTTTGCAAGTGATAACAAACTTGATAAGAAGTACGATTACAGCATGTCTTCCGCTCCTTATTATTACTCTGATCTTGGTCTGAACACAAATGCACTCTATGGCGGGGGTATGCTAAAGCTCAACAATCAACGGGGTACTAACAATGGAGGCAAAAGGGACATTACACACATTGTCAACCCCATAAGATGTAATAACTTACAACCTAGTAGACAACAGAGTGCCATCAATCTCAATTCATGTGAATTTACTTTAGGTCAGTACAAAATGGCAAACGAAACGAGGTCTGCAAGCGTTGACTTTCTCAATCTTACTGATAAATCTGGCCATATTGATAAGAAGAACGTCTATGAGTCAGATACTTTGAAAAGACTCAAGGTCCCAGAAGATAATTTCCAAAACCCGGAAATGAGGAATGTCTATCCTGTGAAGAAAGACGATAAATTCATTTCCAATTCGCAAGAAGGCCAAGGTTCAGAATCAGGGGTAAGACGGACTCATAGTCTTGAAGGACTTCTGGAAAATGTTCTCAGTGATAATATAACTGAACCAATGAATATTGAAAATACCGAGGGGAGTTATCTTTGGGAAGAGGATGCCATTTGGAGAGAAACTTTAAGAAATGCCAGTCAGAGACATACTAAAAGTCTGGATGATCTTGATTGTGTTGGAATTACATCCCCTAAAAGCAAGAAGACTCCTAGAGCTATAACTCGAGATGTGGTTTATGTCAATGACACTGTTTATAACAACACTGTTCAGCCTAAATACACTAGTCCTAAACAAGATGAGTTAAATATAAACACAACTGCAACAAGTTCAAGTTCAAATTCAACAAGTACTCCAAAGAAAACCATATCGAAAAGAGATAAGGAGAATTTCATTATTGATAGGGAGAAGTTAAGGCAATGGGATTTACTTTCTAGTGCTCCGTCAGACTCGCAGGAGGTTTGTTCTCGGGCTAATACTGAAATAGATTTTAGTGGTGACAGAAACAGAACGTCGGCACCGGTGGCCCAAGATGCAGGTACAAATTAAAATTTCTAGGTACTGTATGATATGTATATATTCTATTTTATGTATAGGATCATTATCATTGATCAATTTTTGTATAGGATTCATTATTTTGAGATCGAAATTAGTACATGCATGCAATGTCATCAATCATCATGTTCAATATTAAATTTATGTAATATTAAGATGATTACATTTTTTTGTTAGTTCAAATTTTGATTTGATTTTTGTTTTTAGCTTCAGGTTCTATGTCGATGAATATGAGAGAAACGTTCCTTCATAATATGGCTACTCAACGCACATATAATCCAATTAATCATCCTAATCAATCAAGATCTACATCAAATTTACATAGAAGTTATGACAGTGAATATGGAATGTGAGTACAATCAGATTTTTAAAAGAAACTTTGAATTTTATTTGTGAAATTTATTTGTTATAGATGGCAGGATTATTATCTTAGTCGTGCTCCAAGTCAACAAAACATTGAAATTGAAAATCGCAAAGTAAGTTAAACTTTTCTATGAATTTAATATTTACAGTAATCAGTGATGTATTGGAACCGGAAGATAATGGAACGTTTTTTTTAATAACGAGAAGCGTTCGGAAACTATGTGCAAAGATATACATAATTGAGTTTAATTTATATTAGTAATTAATATAAAATCTTAAGGATTTTTAATTGTTTTCAATCATAATTTTGTTCAAGTTATTGTAATGCATCACTGTTTATATTATATATAAAAATGTATGAATATAGTTATGTTATATATTTATTACAATGATAAAAATGCTTAAATAGATTCCATGGAACGAAAAGCTAAAATTATCAGCAGGTGATTTACTGGGTCAAACACATGAGGAACTTGTTCTGCTATTGATTCAGTTACGAAGACAAAGTACAAACATTTGCCATGCAATTGAAGCAGGCTATAATGAAATAGATAATATACAGGTGCCCATCACTTCCGTTTTGATAACATTTAACCCTATCTAATATGCACAAAGTTTACTTTACAGCTTTTAACATTATAACATCGGTTTTTCTATTGGTGTGGGCTTCAATAACAACTTTTCATAATACAGCAAATAATAAAAATTTTTAATGTTAATATTTCTATCACAATAATTTCTATGTATGTTAATCTTTTTTAAAAAATTTATTAATAAACAATAAATATTTTTTCCTAGGCTCAAATTCATTTAATGGATGCTGCAAAACGCATGGAAAATCTCCAGAAACTCGAACAAATTAAGCAACATCTATTAGATTTAGAAAAACAATACGAAAAAGGCAAACCAATGGTAAACCTAGTCGACAATATGGTGAAACTTGGCTCATTATACCGGTTCCCGACCGATCGCTCAAGTAGTTACACAACTAGGGATAGAATAGAATTTAATCAACAGATGCAAGAAAAGAAACTATTGGACGACGAAAGACGTGACTGGAATCGTATCAATTCCAATCACATACAACTGCAACAAAAAGTCCAACAGTTGTATGAATTAGATCAGTTGATACAAGAGGGATCAGGCACATTACAAGGATTACAGCAGGACAAAGAGGAAATTGAAAGGGCTTTAGGAGGTATTCGTAATAGGCTAATGCAAGGATACAATGATCCTGAGTTGATTGAAAAAGCAAAGAAGCAACAGTCTATTCTAGAGAATGAACTGAGTAGAGTCCATTTAATGCTAGCACAAAATTCAAAAAAGTTGGAAGAAACTGTCGCAGGTAATGCGCGACTAGAACAAGAGTTATTGGTTCTCAAACAAAAGTTGCAAATATCTAAGAATAATCGAGCATCACCACAATTTTCAAATCCGGGCGATAGTTTAACTTGTGGGCTGGGTAATAATACAATGTTAGAATCTGACTTGCAAAAAATGCAACAAAAAGTTGGAGATTTACAAAAACAACGGCAGGAATTAAGTATGCAAGTTAGACAGTTAACTGATAGGGCAAATAATATTCCTGTTAAGCCATTTTCTCCTACTCAAGGTAATAAAAGTACCCTAAGTAAAAATTGACCAAAAATACTAAATAAAATATTTTTGATTTCAGATGGAAAGAATAAACGCTTTCAATCTCAATGGAGAGAAACCGATCTTGACACAATGAACATTTTCGATCATGGTGATCATTGGGAATCTACTTCTTCCATTCCATCATCAATACCATCAATTCCTTCATCTCAACCTTCAATGTACGGAAGCACAACCCCATTATACATTAAAACCGATTTGAAATATAATCCAGATGAAGGTATTTATAGTCGCAGTACTCAAGAAACTTCAACTGATGATTCTTCCTTGCAACACAATTCCTCCCATCAAGAAAAGCAAGAAATAAAAACTGTTCGGATCGTTAAACGTGAATCTGAACGACGTCATCGAGATCGTGAAAAAGTTACAACTAATAAATACGATGCCCTTCTTGAAGACGATTACTACACACCCAGTCCTGTACGTCCAACTTCACTTTGTGTTGGGAGCAAAGCCCTAAGCAACACAAATTTATCTTATACTGAAGATAATCTTAGTCGCACAAGCTCAACGCCCAGTATCTCTCAATATGAAAAAGATTCTTCACCAGTTTTATCCCCAGTGTTCAAAAGCGAAGCTGCGAGGGCAATCATTACCGAAATTCAAGAAACCCCTAAACAGACAAATCGCCGAGCTGTTCCGAAAGAAAAACGTAGACATTATACCGCTCCAAATAATAATCTCATTCGGAAAAGCTTTAATCAACTGCCTACAACTGACGATGATACTTTTAACAAAGCAATTTTGGAAACACGCAGAGCTAGGGATGATTTAGATATGGAAAGAGCCTTAAGACAAAGGATTGATGCACCCGATGTTGTGCGAAGTACCCTTAGCAACAAAGAACTTAAATATAACGAAAATACTATTGATAATATTTTGGGTACACCAAATAAAATATTCATTCCTGAAAGATACATTCCTGAACAAACTCCTCAGCTTTCTGCTGAAGAGGAAGAGCAACGATTACGGAAAGTTGAGTCAATTAAAAAAATGCTTTCGGATTCTGCTATCCTAAGCACCAGCACTGCCAATTTAGCAAATGGTACGTTAAGTTATTCTAATTTCCAAAATATACATTTTCTATTTATATAATATTTCTAATTTTGTTTCTTGAACTGAATTTTCTAAATTTATAATATTCATATTCTGAATAATGATTTACTTGAACATTTCAGGTGATGAAGCTGAATCATCTACATCGAACACTATTTCAACAAAAGCCACAACAAAAATGATTGAAGAAAAGAAACAAAGGGAACACTTGCTGCAACTGAATCAAATCCTTGCGAAACAAGTCATGGAGATGAGTAAAATCGTCGCAGGTAAACATAATGCAGACGAGAATAATTAGCATGTTCTATGATGCATTAAACGCATGATTGTGTGTTTCATTGTAATCTATTTACACTTGAATTTGTTTGCGATGTGGAGTTTCCCCTAGTATTATTATAATTTAACCCATTGACAAAACTTGAAAATTGAAATTTGATCTAATAATTGATATTAATTGATATTGTGAATTGTTGTATATTTATTTGCGTTAATAGTTTATTTATGCAAGTTGTAGCTACCGTTGAAACTACATGAATCTATCAATAATCCTATCATTATTAGAAACATACTTAATTAGATTTATAAGATTTGTTATTTATTTATAATATATATATTCAATCTATATATGTATAGAACAATACATTGATAAAGTATTATTATTATTTAATTTAAATTAACTTATTTATAATTAATTAATTTGATGTATACATAAAATATATGTAAATGTGCAGTATTTATGTAAGTATTATCATTAGAATTATTCTTTGATGCATGATTGTTATATTTTTTAATTTAACTGCTCGATTATAAGTTTTCATGTGAATGTGTTGTATTTTTATTAAATACATTTTGTTTATTTATTCGTTAGTTTTTGATCTTAAAGTGTTCTTTCGATTTGATTCTTTTCTTTTTAAATAATAAGAACAATAAGAATGAAATGTTTTAGTTCAAAATAGGTTAGTAATTTTTTATTTTCTTTTTCTCTTAGTTAAAGCACAATCAAAGCTTGATTTGGAATCAGAACAAGAAAATGAAGATGATGATGATGATTTATCACCAATAACGCCACTTCCTTTATACCAACAACGTGATAATTTTTATAGTTAAATTCTTCTGTAGCTTAACATCTTGTTATATGTCCATGAATAGTAAAAGAAACATAATATTTACTTTTTTAAATATCTTTGATTAATATATATTAGTAAGATATTGATGCTCGAAACAAACTTATATGAAAATTTTATTCATAGAGAAAGATATAATTCAGTACATTACCCTTTAGGGTGTATGGATCGTAGAGAAAGATAAATTAATTTTTTTTATATATTCAAAACAATATTTTACCTTGAGAAACAAAACAATTTTAATATTAACGAATATAACAACAAATAATCACAATTAAAAAGAGGCAAACAGTATTAGCACTAAGTGCCGGACAATAAATCGATCATTAAAATTATCGTACATTTATTAAATATTGTAAACTATGACAAAATTTCGTACTAATGCAGTTACAGACCATAAAAGCAGTGCATTAATAAAACATACATCAATTCACATAATCATTTTAAATTAAAATTTCCTAAAGAATGATTTATCGAATATCGAAACTCTTATCTGCTAGTATCAACTATCAAAATAATATTATGTGAAACATCATAATCACAATATCATATAAAAATATCATTCAAGTACTTAATAGTACAAAATTAAAAACAAATAGCAACTATGAAGACTTATTAATATGAAAAATTAAAAAGATTATAAGCGTTATTATAACACAGCGTACAAACGTTATACTCGAAATGTTAGCTTAGAGAAAGAAAAACTTAGATGAAAACTTTACAAATACTACAGAATTCATAAAACCTTTCTCCAATATTTATCTGTTTGCCAGAGACACGAAAGTGCAAAACATTCAATTAGACTTAGTGAAAAACTTGCACTTTCATGCCTTTTGCATATGAATAATATGGAATTGTTAAAGTTAGAGCCTCGAAATGGTTCAGTATCTATATTGATCTATATACAAATATACCAACAAAAATATAAATTGATTCGAATAAAAAGTCAATACATATACAATTATGTAAACCAGTTCAATACAATAATCAATTAAATATGCCTATTATATATACTCCAAGTAAAAATCTATATACATATAAATATGAAAATTTGTGTTATATATAAATAAAATGTATAGCACGTTGTTAGATACTTTACAATTTGCTTTTGTAGTGCAACATTTTAGGGAAATCACGGTAACAACATTGTTAAAACAAATATTATCTATATAATACGCATTAACATGAAATATAATCATAGAGATAGAAACAAAACTTATAACTTTCAATCTTTATGATTAATATATGTAGACTTTCAACGAAGACTTATTCCTTCCTTCATGGCAATACTCATATAAATTTTGTCTCAAAAAGAAAATTAGCTATCATAAACACAATTTTAACATGATTAAATAAAATTCTATTGCATTTTATATATTCATTCTTAGAAACATATACATATAGCTGCATATAGCTCTAGTATTCTGTAGAAACCTAGGCAGATATCATCACTTTATCACATTAAACAATTTTGTATATAATTTTTATATTTTATATTACACATTTACACGACGACAATTTATAATAATTATATATTTGCAAACTACCAAACGAAAGTGAAACGACTAACTAGAATTCCAATTGTTGTTTATCAATGAAATAAAGCCATATTGATAACTATAATAATTATAATAAAGTAAAAAAAGTGGATAAATTACGAATATAATCCATTATAATATTATAATCTTATTTATTAAAAATTTATGGTTATTTTTAATATTATATTTGAGTTATTGTTCCTAATACAAGATAGTTTTTAAATAGATTTAAGATTACTGTACTTAAGTGTATGTTTTAATGATTTAATATTAATCTAAGTTCCTCATAATATTAATAATATATTCTTGTTATTTTTGGAAATGTGAAACATGTATGTCAATGTCATGTATGAATTGTGTAATATTTGCGTTATTATTTTTGTTTAATGTTTATTCAACAATTTAATTATTAGTATACGAAATAATCTGTAATCTGTTACATAAACATGAATTCGTATGTAAATTCAATATGTTACTTGTTGAGATATGACAGGATTGTAATAATTATATCTAATTGATATAAATATTCAAGCAAAATTAAATATTTGTATGTACTTACTTTTTTCCCTGTAATTTCCTTCTAATTCCACACACATGTGATGATTTAGATAAAATCGTTATATTAATTGCCCTGCGTACTAGAATAATACGAACCAATGAATAATAAAAAAGGCAAAAGTGTGATAAACATGTGTTGTTGTAATTTTAAAGAAGAAATTTAAATGATTTAAATATTTATATAAAATTTGCAATTTTATTAGACCAACAGTAATAAATTCTCAAAACATCTGATGAAATCAGACATATTATACAATTAAATAAAATTTATATACTATTGCTATCTACTTTGATTTTCCCTGATTAGCAACAGCTTCCATTGCCTTCTTTACAGTTTCTGGATCACCTAAAAATTGCAAACTGCCACCTGGAATTGGACGCATGTTTGCATCCAAAGTGTAAACAAATGGAATTCCTGTTGGGAGATTCAAACCCATGATTTGCTCTTCACTCATGTCTGAAATTCAATATTAATCATTAATTACAATACTTTAGATATTTATTAACATAGGTTACATAATTATAACTAATCTGATATTATTTTAGAAAAAATAACTTACTATCTAAATGTTTAACAATCCCCCGAAGACTATTACCATGAGCAGCAATTAAAATTTGTTTTCCAGCTTTAATCTCAGGTACAATAACATCATTCCAAAAAGGCAAAGTTCTAGCAATAGTTAACTTGAGAGATTCAAACTTAGGAAACTCTTCTTTGCTAGGTCCATTTTTATATCTCTCATCATTAACAATAATTTTATGAAAAGGATGGTCTTCTTCCATTGGTGGTGGAGGTGTATCAAAGCTTCTTCTCCAAATTGTAACTTGTTTATCACCATATTTAGCAGCAGTTTCAACTTTATTTAACCCAGTTAATCCTCCATAGTGTCTTTCATTTAATCTCCATGTTCGTTCAATTGGAATATTTTCTTGTCCAATTTCCTTGAGAATTGAAGCTAAAGTTTTCTGTGCTCTGGTTAAAACTGATGTATATGCTTTATCAAACTTGTAGTTTGCATTTTTCAAAGCAACACCAGCAGCTTTAGCTTCAGTTTCGCCTATAAATGTAAAATTCAATCAAATTCATGGAGAATTTAAGATTTTAGGTGAAGGTCATTCAAGGTGATTCAATGTTTTTGATTATTTAAAAGTTTCTACCTTTTGCGCTAAGACCTGAATCGTACCAGCCGGTGAAAAGGTTCTTCTGGTTCCATTCTGATTCACCATGACGTACCATTACAACTTTATATTGGGTCATTTTTGAACTTTTTGTTGAGAACTTGCTGCTGAGAAGTGCTTTTATAGATATACGATGAACGGAATGAATGGAATCAAATGGAATGATAAATTGGTGATTTAAAAGTAGGGACCGGTACATACTATAAAAATTTAGTGGGAGTGTAGCATGACATTTATAATTTTTTATTATTGAGCTTATAAAGGTATTATTGCATTTTATTGGTTAATAATTAT
>JASKGN010033254.1:0-13510 GCA_030556245.1 Falagria sp. GC000072 | reverse complement strand
TGCCCCAGTCATTTCTTGCACTAGCAGAAATTGAAAAACGAAATAAATCGTTTGCCGTTTGCCTTAACGACATCCTGTTTATTTTTGCTCCGTGTGCAGAGATTTCATGTTGTTCTCCGCCAATATCTAAGCCAAACACGGGTGGATAACTGGTCTTCAAGTTAGAAACTAACTGGGCGAACTCGTGCTTTTTATCAAACGATTTTAGTTTTTTAATGGGCTGCAAACTTGTTTGGCTCGAAATGCATTAAAGATAAACATTAGAAGCAAGCAAGCAGCATCTGTAACTCAGTTCGCGTCCAATTGATTTAGCTTGTTCTAATTTGGGTGTATTTGTGCGTTATGGCCATTACTGTTGTTCATGGAATGCTAATGGCATTGCAGATGTAGACGTATAGATTGCAGACAGGAAGTACACATAAAAGCAGCACGTGCACCAAAGAGTGACGCTGACATGTTACTATTTTTAGGCCGCGCTTTGTACTAATTAGCTTCACCCCTTTTTAATTATTTCGAAATGAGAAATTATATTTTGACAAATGGCCTAGTTGTAGAACATTCTTAAATTCATATTTTGTTTCAGGGATATTTAGAACCATGGCGAAATGACCCGAACTGCCCTCTTCACAAATACCTGCCACATTTATTCAGCAACTTGGAAGCAATCCACGATTTCAACAACCAATTTTTGCATCATTTGCAATCTGTGAGTTTGGATTCAACCCACATCGCTAATGTTTTCCTGCAACACGATTCTGGGTTTTCCATTTACACAGAATATTGTACAAATTACCCTCGCACAATGAATATCCTTACGGAACTCACCAGAGACGAGGAAATGGCAAAACTTTTCAGGGAACGCCAGCAAGCTTTAAATCATGCATTGCCTCTGGGTTCCTATTTGCTCAAACCAGTTCAACGTATACTCAAATATCATCTGTTCCTCCAGGTAACTTAATCATAATTAGTAATGATTCAAACTCTAATGTAAATTAATGATGAACTATAAATAATAAATGAGTTTATTGATTTGCAGAGACTTTCAAAACAATGCGACGAACATCACAAATGTGCAGTTGATTTAGCCCTCACAACAATGACTGCAGTCGCCACTCATATCAATACAATGAAACGAAAACATGAACACGCCGTGCGGGTGCAAGAAATTCAAGCTCAATTATATGGATGGCAAGGTGATGCCCTCACGGCATTAGGTGAATTGATTGCCGAAGGGACGTTCCGCGTCGGAGGGGCGCGAGGTAGAAGACATGTCTTCTTGTTCGACCGGCTGTTGATGATGGCGAAAAGCAAGCCGGACGGTGCACTCGGCTATAAAACGCATATTATGGTAAGTGGAGAAACTTAAAACAAGCAAGGAAAAAGTCTTGCGCGCAGTGCAACAAGTGCGCCGACGATTTGCATTAATGTAATTTGGTTTTTAGTGCTCCAACTTGATGCTCGTCGAACAAGTCCGTGGCGAACCATTAAGCTTCCACATACTGCCCTTCGACAATCCCCGCAATCAGTACACATTACGGGCCCGCAGCACGCAACACAAACGCGAATGGACTTTACAAATAAAACGCGTTATTCTGGAAAACTACAATGCTGTGATACCTAATCATGCTCGGCAATTGGTGATGCAACTTGGGCAGGACGTTCAAGAATATTCAGGTAGATTGCTATCACGATTAATATGCTGGAATTTTTGTTTATGTTTTGTTTTTACCTATAATTGCAGAAGACCAATATGATAAATCATCTCCAGTCAAGCAACACACAACGCCTCAATACTTAGAGCGTCGAGGTAGATTTCGAAAAACAAGGGATTTTTCCAGTACGCGAAGAGCAACTTCACAAGATCGCACTTTCCCTTCTCTGGGCAAATGGAGGCGGCAGTCGGATCCAAGCGGTTGTCAATATAAATCCGCGAAAAAGTCCCCAAAGGCAATGAAATCAACAGATAGCAGTGTTTTCTACACTGATCTTTCGGATTCTGAAAACTGTTGTGCCTCTATGGACAGTCTCAACGTCATTCAGGAACAAGAAAATCGCTACAGTAAGGACGAAGCTGCTAAAGACAAACAAAAACTTAATAATACCATCGCCCAAGTGGTAACTGATCTCTTAATGGGAAACGAAGACTTTCATAAAGTTCTTAGTAAACAGCGAAGAAATATGAAAGGAAGTCATAGTTGTTATGGAAATAGCAAACAATATGAAAGTGAATCTTGGCAACAAGATGATGAAGGCTTAGCTAACAAATCTGATAGTTTGCCAAGATCTTTTCAGCTTAATGAAAACAATGAAAATACAAGCAATACAAGTGATTATGATAGATGTACAATGACGACGTGTGAATCAGTAAGTTCCTTGCAGGAAGGTTCGGATCTTCAGGAAAAGTATGTTTGAAATTTATTAAACTGTACTTAATATTTAATATTTTACTATTATTTTAGTGATCATATTGAGGAAGACGAAGAAGACTATCCAGAACATAAAATATATAGAAAGACAGCAACACGTTTCAGTCTTTTGCAACGCTTTCGTGCCATATTAAGTGAAGACGGCAAGTCAAAACATCCTACATATAAACAAGGATCCAAATCGATGGGGGCTAAAATTGCTAACCCAGATTATGTCGATCCGCAAAAAATCCTTCTAGCTGCCTCAGAACCAACTACCACAACAACTTCTAGCACATTAACTCTTGCTAACAAAGACGATTTGGAAGATTTCATTCTTCCACGTTGCAATGTTGATATGAACGAAGCTGAGGTCCTTAAGGAAGTAGATCGTCGACTAAGCCAACAAGAAAGTCCTAGTCATACATCTAATTTATCCAGTCCCAAAACTCCTACAACACCCTCTTTTCAATATCGCTCATCGGATATCTTAATCTCTAGTCATACGCCAGATAACGATAGCAGTTATTATGAAAGTCTTCTCGATAAACGTCTAACTGAAGAAGAAAGTCGCATAGAGAAAAGCGACAGTTTTCGATCTACAAACGACGACAATAAACCTTTTATATTATTGAAGCCCGATATCAAAAGACCTAACAAAGCTCCACCACCAATTCCTGCCAAACCGAAATTCCTTTTGAGCAATAAATCTCCACAGCATAATGACAGCTGTAGCAATAGTAGTACAAATAATGGTTGTAATTCTCTGGTTAATAATTGTGGATTGGAAAGTAATCAAAAGGGATGGGTTAAGACAATAATTGATAGATTCGAATGACAGTCGAAGAATTCTTAATTAATTTCTTTGCCAACTGCCAAGGCTTTAAAGGTATGTTTAAATTAATTGTATGTATTGTATTTCTAATATGTGCCAAATATCCCCATAATAATCAATCTATAAAAGAAGATGGTTAAGAATCAAAATAAATGAACTTAATTTTATGTAAGTTAAAAGATTTTAATATTAAATTATTGTTGAATAGAGTAATTGATTTTTATATTGAAATAAAATGGAATATCATAATCAGCTGTTGCACACAAGGTTAAATGTTACAAGAGGTTTTAATTATTCTGTTTTGGGATTTCTTGAAGTACTAACTGTTTTAAATAATTGTTTTTATATTTAATATTTATGAAATGTGTTGTGAGTTGATTATTTCGGGATATTTATGATGTATGTGTTTGTGCTGTCAAACTACAAGAATTTGGAACGATATTTTACTTAAGGTAAATATTTCTTATTTTAATTGCTTATGAAATTAGTCAATTATCTTAGTTAACTAGGTAAATGTCAAAAATACTTCAAATCTTTTCAAAATTTTTCAAAGAAAAGCTACATTGACAATGAAAGAAAATTAAAACCAAAGAATCTGTTATACGATTTTTATTAGTTTTAATCTGTTATATTCCTATAACAATTTAATTTACAACTTCACGTAATTTTGTATTCACAATGAATCTGCCAAGATTGACTTGATGCCTTATTTCGGAATGTTGTGATAATCCTTATCTATAAGTGCTGCTACACTCTTCGACAAAGATTTGTTCAAATGTTCTCAATATTGGAATTATTTCATTTTTATAACATTTGAACAACTATTTTACCACATCGTGTAGCAGCACCTTAAGAATATTTTATAGTCCAATCCAACAAATGAAATTATAAAAAATATATTGTACTTTTACACTTATACTTGAATTGCCACACTACATATACAAAAGATTGGACTTTAAAATAGTAATGTATCAACAACAAATAATTTGTTTTTGACCATTGAAGTAGTTGGTGGTTGTGTAACATATTTATAAATGCTTTAAATAACTTATACAAAAAAAAAACACTCGGCAGTCTTCTCTATTCCGATGATGCGTTTGTTGTCGATTTAAAATATACCTATGAAAAATCGATTCTCAAGAGTACAAAAATATAACGTAGAAGTAGTTGGGAGACAACCAATTGTTAAAAATATAAGCTAAGTACTGCGTAATCCTCCAGTTTACAATTCATCCTTTCGTGGCGCGTCATCATCTTCAGTCTCTTCGGTTTCTTCACCAGCACCATCTTCGCCACCAGTTTCTAAGAACTTCGTAAGACCTTCGAATGTCCTGGGGCCATTATATTCAACAACCTTGTTCTCTCCCTTAGAGTACAATTTAAGCGTAGGGAAGCTTGTGATTTTAGTGTGTTCTAATTCATTTACAGTTGCGTCCATCTTAGCAACAACGATATCATCGTTGTCTTTGAAATGTTCAGCAACTTTAACATAAATTGGTTCAAGTTGCTTGCAATGTCCGCACCATGGTGCGTAGAATTCTACAAGAACATCTTTGTCTTTGTTCATAACAACTTCATCGAAATTGGTTGCAACAAGTACTTTAACAGGTTCTTTATCCCAATCAGTTGGGAGATCTTGACTGAGGAGATGTTGCTTCAGTTTTCCATCAAGGAAGTCCTGAACGAATTGTTGGAGTATCTCAGCAGTTAATTCATCAGTTTCTGGTTTGAATTTAGCCATATCTTCTTCAAGTTTAATAAGGCGTGCAGCTGGCACTTCTTCTTTCTTCATTCCGAAGAATTCAAGGATCCTCTGGTGGTCCTCTTCTTCAGCGTCGATGGTAACAAAGAGCACTTGTTCTCTGAAAGGCTTGGCAACAGAACGAGCGGCTTCACTGACTACATTGAAATGATCTTCGCTCTTCTTAAGGAACAAGAGTAAATGGCTCTTAATTTCACCGCCAAAGATCTTTTGTGCGGTTTCATGGTTGAATTCAACGACGAGAGGAAGAGAGTTGGTGGAGACGAAGTTTTTGATTTTCTGAACGGTGTATTTATCATCGAATACATTTTTGCCTTCGTCGAATTGTTTGAATAAGATGATGTTGCCACATTCAGCACCGTGTTCAGTGAAGATAGCTTCTTCAGAAGTGATAGCGAAAGGATGATCGTCGATGCTTGCAGCAGCATCCAAGAAAGCTTTAGCTTGGTCGGAGGTTTGATCTTTGAAGAAACCAATGACAACAACTTTAGCTTTTTCAAGGAAGGCTTTAGCTTCTTCAACGGTTTTGAGATCCTGAGCTGGTGGGCCAGTCTTTTTCTTTAACCAAGCGACAATATCTGCAGCTTGACGTCCACCTAAACATTGAAATTCATTTAGTAAAACAAGTTTTCATAGAGAAACATGAAAATGCATTTAGTATAAACACCATGAATGAAAATGTTTATATACAGAGGCAAAACAGAAGTTGCACAGTATGTGGTAAAAGGAAAGCTTGTTTATATGTTGGGAAAGTCTATTTATGGCATAAAATTTAACATACCGGTATATTCAGTAGGATTTCCATTTCGGAAGAATTTCAACGTGGGATATCCACGAACTCCGTGCTCTTCAGCTAGGGAAGTTTGTTCGGTAGCATCAACTTTGCCAAGTTTCACTGTGGAGCCTTCTTCCTCCAATTGTTTTGCTGCTTTGGCATATTCAGGGGCCAAAGCTTTACAATGACCGCACCATGGGGCATCTGAAATTGAAAAATATTGCGTAAAGTATAATTTTAGAAGCTTTGTTTGCATAGTTAATATTAAGTTATGAGGTTTCATAATTACATTTGCAATTTTGCACAGCCTAACATAAAATTAAGTAAACATTTCAATGTCAAGTGCAGTAACGTACACTTTACCAGGGATGGCATATGCAAATTATTTCTATACATAAATCATAACATGTAATTATTCAGTTATCTACGTACACTGAACTAAATTTATCACGTATACAAATCCGCGGTATGAAAAAATAATAATTTACGATAGTTTAGTTTAAAATAAGTAACAATTTGTACGATGAACTGATAAGTTGCATTGTTGAATTTGTGCTATCCAGTTTATCGTAAACTTAAAATTTTAAATATAATTCGATAAGGATTATGCCGGCAAGTCGCCACGTACATGCTACGAGCATAAATCCACTTGTAATTGGGATAGCAACATATAAAAAACAATTGACTGCAAATTGTTGAAGGCCACGACTTCGTTCTCATCTTTATATTTGTCTATCGTCAATCCAAGCAGATCTCACAGACGCAGAAGCACATCATGCCGGAGAAAAGGTCGTCAACCTTCTAAATTCAAGTATATATTCAGTTACTGCCATAATTCTCCAAACTGCCAACACGAACACGAGATAACTTGCCTTTGCATCTATCATTTTCATCTATGTCCACGTCAATAGTATACTAAAAACCACGCAGGAAACAACAGCATGTTTTATGCAGTTAAATATACGCAAGGCAAGAGTAGGCAGACTACTTCAACCGTGCAAATGTGCGGGATCCGGTCTCGCCGGCAATTGTTGTTTTCCATTAAACTAAACTTATAACGCAATTATTCGGATGAAATCATTAACTAACATAAACTTAAAGATCTTACCAACTAAATAGGATAAGATTCATAAAGAATAGTAGTATAGTGATAACAAATTCAATAGGAACATAAGAAAATTTAGTGAACTTACAGAACTCAACTAGGATGAAGTCGTTATCAGCTATCGCCGTCTTGAAATTTTCGGTTGTAAGTACTAGTACACCTTCATCCACTTGGATATCTTCAGCAAGCACAAAAGCTGCTGTCAACAGCATGCAAATCGTTGTTAACGTATTCATAGCGGTACTTCGTCGTTCTACCTTTCGGGCCACCTTTCCGGATCGAACTGACGGCCACACAACCGAGTATTCATGAAGTGATTGTCGGAGCGCTGATGACACAACGTGGCAAACATCGTGTGGCGTTTTCATTGGGCGACAGAGCTTTCAAGCTTATCTGACGTTCAAAATCCCTATGAAGTCACCAGAAGCAATTGACAGCGCGCCACGTTTAAATTTGAACACGTTGTGCGTATGTGGGATTTAGGAGATTTGGTATATCATGTTTATGTGGCAATCAAAACGAAAATAGATTGCCGGTAGAGTCATAATACTTACTGACTCAAGGAATATGAAAATGTGGACATGAAGGAATCGTTGGGAATGATTTGGGTGCGGGTTTTGCGAGTCTTGGCAAAGGCGCAAAATTTGTAAA
This sequence comes from Falagria sp. GC000072, assembly GCA_030556245.1. NCBI lineage: Eukaryota > Metazoa > Arthropoda > Insecta > Coleoptera > Staphylinidae > Falagria > Falagria sp. GC000072. The sequence goes on along the minus strand of JASKGN010033254.1, from coordinate 5,977 downwards.
TAAAAATCCTTCGAATTTAAAATTGTCGATTGATTCTAGTCTATTGTTAATTGTTTTGTTGATACACTTGTTCCATTTAAAACTTGTATATTTACATATTATATATTTCCTTTGCAAATATATACCTATTATAAATTCATTGTTATTTTTAGATTTTTGGACATTTCGTAACATTCAATTCATTCATTAAAATTCATGGAAAGTAGGAACCAAGGAAATTAAATTAAGGTGAATCATGAGTGAGAGTCGCGTTAATGTTGATGATCGTGTGTCTTCTGAATTATACGACGAATTTGACTATTCAACAACGCTTAAACCATCATTAAGCAATGAAAGTAAGTATTACAGACAGGTAAATTTGAGTTTTATGAAACGTAAATCTTCTTATCTACAGCTTACACTTGCCTAATGTTTATGATAATAAATGCATGACTGGAAATGTAACTGAATTTAATTACTTTTACAGATGTTGTATCAAGATTTTCTTTTAATCTTCCCCAATCGCCTAAAAAAGACGCTGATGGAGACTTAATTGTCTGCAGACGGAAAAATAATTCCCAAAAGTTTGAGATTAAAATTGGTATGTAATTGTTTTCTTATCATATAACTTATAAATAGGAATTGATAATTACAAATTTATCTATAGATTTAAAAAATCAAAGCTAATGGTAGTTTTATTAAGTAGTTTAAAAATAATTGACATTAGTAATTTTTATTTCTTAAAATTATGTTTTTATTAATCGCATTATTATAACTTTTTGCAGAACATAGTAAACGAACTGAATTAAATTTAGTTGGTTTACAAATATGGAGAGGAGCATTACTGCTTGCTGATTGGTTAATTTATAATCAGAAAAGTTTGGATCAAGGGATAATTTTGGAATTAGGATCTGGTGTTGGTTTAACAAGTATTGTGGCTGGAATGTTTGCTCCTGTTGTTTGCACAGGTTTGTACATTTATAGTAATACAATTCAAACCTTCAAGTTTTAATAGCATTTTTATTTCAATTTGCATTAATAAATTAACAAATTTGCGGTAATAAAAATATTGCTAAATTTGCATAAAAAAGAAATTTAGATTGATAGGGACATTGCTAAATAATGTTAATTACAGCATTTTTTAAACTTTAATTTATTTCAAATTCAAAATTTTATTTTAGACATTGATGTTGGTAATCTTCTAAATTTAATTCGAGCCAATATCAAAATAAATGAATCTTTAGTAAAATACCCCATAAACGTCCATGAATTAGACTTCACTAAAGATTTCTCTAAAGAAATATTAGATATATTACCAAGAGTTGAAATAGTCATCGCAGCAGATGGTAAAATAATATCTAAATAACAAGATAATTATGTAGCCTTAAAATTAATCTATTTACAGTTGTTTATGATAACGAGCTAACGGAAGCTTTTATCTCCACAGTACAGAAACTTATGAATATTCCTCCAAAACGTAGCATTTATGTAGCTTTAGAAAAGCGCTTCGTTTTTACCATGGAAGATTGCGATACATGCGCTCCATGTTATGAATATTTTACAGATTGTTTACATCAAATTCGTAATGCTACAATTGAACAAATACCAATTGATTTTCCGCAATACTTTGATTATGATCGCGTTAAACAATTAGTTTTATGGAAAATTACATCAAACTTCTAAATTTCATGTGTGATTTAAATTAATTTAATGTTTAACTTAAGTTTAATCTGAATTAAAATGTTTGCTTGATAAATGGGAACAATTTATTTAAAAGTATGCGGAAATAAAAATAGTAATATTTTGCTACAGACTGTTTGTAAAGATAATATTGATAATTAGTTGATATTACTTCGTTTTATACCATTCAGGCGAAGTTCTTCGTGTGAATGTAGCTTCTGGTGTATGTCCACGGCGCATCTCCTTGTTACGTATCTGTTGCTCCATTTCTTTCTTTAATGGTTCTGATGTTTCTCCAACAACTTTATCTTCCTTATTGATAAAAACTACCATCACTTTATTAGTAAAATCTACGGTTCGAATGGTTTTCTGGTAGGGTTGGTAAGTATATTCTTCAAAACCTTCAGCCTCTTGTGGTTGATTTTCAGCCATTTGTCGAATCGCTTCATCACCAGATTTGTAATCTTTGCGGTTGGTATCTTTGTCTTTGCTTGCGCAAGCAGTACTACAAGTTTCTGGTAATTTTTCATTTTTTCTTCTCTAAAATACATAGGTTTTTTTAAGCATAGCTTAAAAATTTAGATGTGCAAATTGCTATACCTTGTTTTCCTTTTTATTTTTCTTTCCTAATTTATCCCATGGATCCCATGCTAAAACTTTAGAAACGGAACTCGAACAAGTGTTTTTGGCATTACCTATGAACGATTCTGAATATGGCGATTCCGGTATTGAATTATCTTTGGAACCTGTATATGATGTTGACTTCGAAGAACTAATCTCTGATGGCTAAGAAATACAATATATTAGTAAAGATAATCAAAATTTGCTAACAAACCTTTTCTTTGGAAGAGACATGTTCTAAACTATCCCTTGCTCGTATCCATTCCTTCCTTAAGATATTTTCATCTGAACAACAAGGAGTCAGCCTCAATGCATCCATTGGTGTTGCCAAATCGCTTCTTGTCTGTAAAAGAGCCAGTGTTAATTGTTTTGTTTCTTTTCATGTGGTACCTCTTGCTACTTTAGAGTTGGACGCCTCATTATCTGCAGCAGTTTTTGCGCGTATTTTCGGTACCGCTCCGGTATGACTACTTGGTGGTAAGTCATATGGTAAAATATTATTACTCTCCAATAATGATAGATATGCTGTATTGGTGTGCTTTTTAGCCCGTGGGCTGACACCACTTGCCTCCGAATTATCAACTAGAAATGTAAGTGCAAATTGTTGATTTGATTTAGAATTAGCAAATAGTTATCTTCACCTGTTACAATTTTGGAGTCATTGCGCTCATTTTCTGGTACAGACATATTACTATTTTTAAATGTCAACGTGAAATTCAGATAAAGAAAATTTTATGGAATGCACCCGCCCGAATGACAACATTATTTTTGTCATAATTCGAAGGACTCAATTGTTTTTATTGTCATCAATCAAATCATTTAGAACACGTTAAATTATAGAAGTAAACAAAATTTATTTAAATGAAAATACAAAATGTGTACAACTAATATAAACATAAACTAGTAATACATTACTAGTATCAGTATAAAAAATGTAAAGTAATATTATGAATATTGGCAGTTATCGTTTCCATATCTAAAAGTAGTGTTCAAATATTTTGAAGACCAAACCAGGTGTATTCTTAAAATTGACTAGACTAGTCTGAAAACATGCATATTACGAGTATGTATCTAACAAAATCTAACTATTTAATTGAAATTGGTCAAATCAAGGCGTTACTCAAACAAATTTTAAAAAAAAGATGCAAATTGAGAGCAAATTCTCAATATATACAATTAAAATGTAAATACTTAGTCCAAGATTACTATCTATCACAAATTTACAAAGTCATCGTCATTGTTTTCATTGCATAGGCACTTGTATAATGCAGATGAACCCATATTAGTTTACGTTTTTCTGTTCAGGCAGTTTCATAGCAAGACGTTTCTTAGTGCTTTCATTATTCAGACTTTTTCTACGTAGAGGCTGTTCATTTGGCTGTGGCGTTCCCTTTCTACGTTGTATCCCAATATTTTTACGATTCGTTGGAGTTTTGCTAGGTCCTGGTTTATCAGGATTAAAAATTGGACTGGTCATACCAGTTTTATGCCAGTTATCCATTTGTGCTTCTCGAGATTCCCTTAAGACTGTGCGAATAGCATTAGTTTCTACAACCATTTCCTGTAGCTTTTTCACAGTCGAATAGAGACATACTGCACTGACAAGCCCAAAGTCAAATAAACTACACATATGCACAACGAAATTTCTATAGAGGTTTTTGAGCAAAAGTTCTTTGCCAAAGTGTTCTACAAACATGGAACAAGCGAGAGGGATTTGACAGTCACCTACAAATCCGTATTTCATAACATGGAGATTCCACATTTTCATAAGTTCTTTTTCTCCTTCATTTACATCAGTAAATTCATCAATCATCTGCATAGTTTTACTTCGAAGCCATTCAGGATCATTCTCACCTTCTGAATCAATCTCCATTTCTTTAGGATAAATTGGCATACAAGTTGCAGTATGATGATAAAGACGATTATGTCCTGTAATAAAAGGTCTTTGACCATCATACTCACAATCATCTAATTCTAAAAATTCAGATAAACTAGGCTTTGGCCTCTTTGGATGACAAACAAGAATATGTGTGACACTAGCTCTACGTACTGGGCCATTTCTAGAAAAGGCACAAACTGAAGGTTGATTTATTAAATCATGGGGGGATCCTGTGTATGAGCCATCATACAATTCATTTATTGCTACATCAATCCTTGCTCCTACTGATATTGGGACATATGTGAAAGTAAATCGAGAATGACAAAGTTTCAAATGTTTGAGCAACATGTATAACTCGTGACAATTAAGACTGCACCAAGGACAGTGTAGATCTTCACAAGCTTCAGTCTGTTGTCTGGAATTATTATTGTAAACAAACTGATAGACAATTTGTAACTTTTCTTGCTTGGGAGCTGGTACTACAGCATTTTCCTTTACTTCAATTGTTGGATATGGAATTGGACGCTCTACCATTTTGTCAGTTTTATGCTGAGACCAGTTCAATTTGAACTTCACACTTGGTCCTATAAACATAGAATCTAAATCTGCACAGCAATCCTGCAAATCATCACTGCTTTCCCAAGTGGAATGTTTCCTAGGTGAATTCTTATTTTTACTACTAACTTCTTGCAGGGTCAATTCGTAATCTGCATCAGACAACAAACATCGATTGTGTTTATCGTAAACAACCAATTCAGAGAGATAGACTTTCATATTGTCATTGTTAGATGTAGATTTGCGCTTTTTAAGAGCTGGTTCATTGTCTTCATCATTCTCAAATTTGTCTTTGATTATATGTTGAACCTTAAGAAGCAATACATATGACTTTGCCAATGATCCCGCTGACAAAGAGAAAGCTTCTGAAGGCACACTAACAGAAGGAGCCAAAGCAGGTACATTATTAAGTGGTGGATTTACATCTACTTCACTAACACCAAAAGATGCCTCCATTAATGGTGAAGAGCTGTCTTTACGTTTCTTATGACTAATCTTAAATAATACTGTTTCAATTTGTACTTTCTTAATTGATGGATCGATATTCTTATCATAGAATCCAAGGAAAGTGAGATTCATGAAGCCAGGCAGTATGTTAAGGAAGTCTTTGTTCTTTGTTGTAGCATTTTCTAGCATAGAATCCACTTTAAAGTTAGTTCTACTTTTGTGACTTCTTGACATTCGATGCTTCATGTAGGAGACAGTTCGATTGAGGAATATAGGCTGTAGGAAAAGTATATATAATAGCAAGTGTGTTGATAATTTAGGAAAGTATTTCCTATACTCACTGAACACATATTTCTGGTGCGAAGGTAACGATATATCTGCGTTGGTTCTGTGAAGAAGGCAAAGAGATTGTAAGGACATAACCGTGAGATTGCTAATGTTATTTATGTTTAATCAGAAATAAACAAAGCAGGCAAATTACTTACTCTCAAACGCTTGAAGGAAAAGCTCATGATCAGCTTGTATGTGATCCATACGTGGATTTTTTGATGAATCTGTGTCTTTTTCGCGTTTTTTTGGAGGCATTTTCACGACTTTCCTTAATGGAATATAAACACCACAAACACAGCCGCGAAAATTCCAACAAACGTGGGGGGAAAGCTTAACTAATTGACATCTTACAGGGTTGTAACTTAACAATACAAAATATTACTAAGAAAGAGTAATTGTTTTCAAAAATTATTTATTCAAAGTTTTATTTAATAAATAATGGTAATACATATATTAATATTTAAAATATATAAATATTTTAAAATT
>JASKGN010033251.1:0-35544 GCA_030556245.1 Falagria sp. GC000072 | reverse complement strand
TTTTTTTAGTGTTCTTTCTACTTTAACCGTTCACAGGTTAAATTGGATTTCCACAAAGAAAGCAAAATGGAGTTCTGAACCTAAAGACCTCGAAAGTAGAAATGTGGAATTTTATTTACACTCAAATGAAAATATTTTATATCTGCAGTTTGACATTTTCTAAGAACTTTTACAAATTTATTTACTGAATCAATGAAAACAAACATTTTCATACATAAATCACAAATAACTCAATATTAAAAATAAATAAAATAAGAATTGAAATTTGTTTCATGAATTTTCCAAGTTTAAACTTTGTATATAACGTTTAAAATTCATAAAGTAACATGTATTTCTATTCAAAGTTGCACATATCATGTTCATAGATAACAATTTGTGCATTTGTTAAAGCTATTTAAAGTGTTCAGTATGTGCACGGAATATAATTGAACTTCATTAGAGTGCATTCATTTCTTTATGAAGTTGTAAAAGTTTACCAACAAAATTTTTAGAACGACTACAAATTTAAATTAAATTGTAGAACAACTTATCGAATTGTTATTTTTATATAAAAAAGTTGACATTGAAAATATTTTTAACTTTAAAATTGAGAATGTATCACAAAGAAAACCGACAGACAGTTTGAATAAATGCAAAGAATAGAACTTAAGAACTTTTATTCTTTGTAAAGTAACCGCATATTGCAGCACATTTCTAGAATTGTTTTCCTCAAGAGGGCAACTTTAGTATAATATAGTTTAACATATAGTAACATTGTTTTGAAGAGTTTATTGAACAAATTATTGTTCCGGATGAGAAAGTTTTCTAGGACAGTAAATGCACCCTTCTATCCCATGACTTCAACTTCAAACTTTTACAATAAAAATAAAAATACATTGCGTTATTATGTCAGCAACAACAAACAATAACAGTAAAAGTATAAATACTTTAAAAATTATAATTATTTCTATTTTAGCAAATTTGAATTATAAATCCAACATTTTTAGAGTGATGATATATTTTCTTCTGTTGCTAGGAGTAAAAGTATCTTCATTGTGTTTGCACAAGTAAAGCAAACAAGAAATAAAAGTGTTTACGTTTATTCGCGCCTACATGTTCCTGTTTCCGAGCAAACATGTATCTGAGTAATCAAACTAGAAAAAGGTTCTAAGCTTGATGTTTTCAGCTTTCTTTGCATTTTACACATTTTAATGTTAACAAGTTATAATGTAATATTAGATATGCATTCATATAGGGATAAATATAATTTTATGAATTTACCCTGCCTTTATTTGAATTTACCATAGAAAAGAAGGTAAAATATTGTCCTAATAAAATTAACAAGATTAATATTCTATGCATTAAATGTTAAACTCAAACTGAATTTAATTTCCTCTTCTGAATTTATAAAGAATTTTCTATCCTGCGTACTTAATAATGAGATTCCTACTTAGAAAATATTATCCTCGCCTTCACTACAGACTTATTAAAATTAATATCGTTCACATTAAATCAGGTACTTAATAAAGATTTCATCTCAGATTTTACACAAATATCTCGGAATTACAAGATATTTTCAGAGATCATACAATGCAATTATAATTTACAATTATATTACGATGTAGGTGTACAACATAATTTAAACATGACATAATACTCTAAATCAGAGGTACTCAAAAATGTCATATGATCTCTAGAAGCCATAAACTTTCAAAGAGGAGCTACAGGACTATAAAAACAGTTCTAACTATAATTATGATACTTAATACATATAATATATCAATCTTCGATTGAGATTCTCTGCTTTAAATTGGCAAATGGATCATTACATATTTACCCGTCTAGAACAAAAATTTTAACATGCGTGTGAAAAGAGTTCAAGGTTATAATGTTAAAGGATGAACTTGACAAATGTGAGAGCACTGGAATGGAGTAAAGTTGATGGGGTAGGTTAAACTTTACCAAAAAAAAAACGGTAGCAATGCAGTAGCAAGACGTTTTTACTCCCTATTTATGTCATCCATATGTCAACCATAATGCGAGGGTAGCTGGTTTCAATTGGCGTTTGTATCGTTTATAGCAGTTGTAAATCCAAATACGCGTTACTTTTTCGCAGGCGAAGTGTTTTTGATAAGATAACTAAAGTACACATTTAACTTAATTAGCTGAAGAAAATTGTCCAACCCTAATAAAAAAATATAAAAAGAATATTTTTAAATATACTTTTTTTGAGTGAAATATATTTAGCATGAAGTGTTTATTACACTTTTGGCCCACTTATAATATAATCCTCCTACTGTTTGATATTTAGTGCTTTCCTACTTATATACAGAGCAGTATTTTGCCGCTGGGGCAGGGAGGATAATACATCGATTTGTAATGTTCTCTGCTACTTCTTCCCGGAATGCAAGCCTGGATATTGAACTTCCAGAGAATGGCTATCAATAAACCTTAACTTTACGAGCATTACTTATAGTCTTTTATTCCAACTTGCTATATATTTATTGGTTCCTTATAGTTTTCTCGACAAGCTTTTATCTTAAGTTAGACTTTTTATACATTTCAAATGATATTTTTATTATTTCTTATAAATTGATATTTTTCTTCAGAAAATTAATTTTTTATAATTTATATTATTTAGAAAATCAAATTATGTACTTATATCTTTGTGAAAAGAAATAAATTCATATACTATATTCGAGCATCCTAAATATATAAAAAATATATTTATGCAATTCCAACAAAGAATACAATTTGTATTCTCTGTCATGCTTCTTCGCTTTCTGTAATTGAATGAATGCATAGCGTATGCATGTTTATCCCATTGCAATTTCTTGTAATCACATGAAGTACTTACAGCATCTTTAAATAAATTCAACACATTTTTTCTATTTAGTTAGATTAAAAATACGACAGTACTAATGCATTATTTGACTTAAAACGACTTTTCTCTCTTTTAAATAAAAACCACTACTTCAAAAAAAAGTGCTAATTGAATTAATTGCTTATTGCATTGTTAGTATACAAGAAAGATTGAATACCTCTGGGAATTGCAAATGGAATAGCAATTTGTCAAATTAAGAGGATTTTCTAAATCAGCAACTGTTGGAGAATCCCATTTAACTAGATGAAACTAGCAATTCAGCAATTAAATTTATTCCCATTTTCTCGAGCAGAGAGTACATAAGAACATTATTACATTGCTTATAGAAACTTTAAATTGCATAGTTAATGCGAATAGCAATCTACATTACGTGGATGCACCTGCTATGTTTTCCACTTGTCATAGATAAGTTGTAAATTTTCTAGCTTAAATGAGTGTTGATTAATTGTATTTTGTTTAATTAATGAATGAATAAGACAAGTATAGTAATTACTTAGTTTGGCAAATCACACAAAACTTGCAAATCGGACAGTTACTAATGTACTAAATTCAATTCAAATTAAACTAAAGTTTTGTAATATTAATGATTATAAAGATTTTATTAAATTCATTTATTTTATTTTAAATCTGTTTTTGAAAATTTTAATTAAGGAAATAATTTATTATAGAACTGGCATTAAATCAATCAATACTTAAATGTTTTGTAGTTATCAGAAACAATGATATTATAAGTTGCTGTAATTTTAACCATGGGATTGAAACTTCCATTGCAAATTAAATTATAATGCAAATGGGATTAGAATGATAACAGTTTGTTTGATAGGAACAAAGTGGTACTATTCTTGAATTTATTGCTTGATAATATTACTAATCCTACAAAATGTGCAATCTATGTTTGATACTCATGCAATGAAATTAAATTTCTTCCTGTTAAACAATTGAAATGAAAATTTTATGCGCATGCGTTGAGTAGCGTCGCGACGCTCTTTTCATCTACTCGTAGGAAATCAGTCTTTGGATAACTGTTGGCTTGTATTCTTCTTTAACTATTACCTATATACTAAATAATTACTTAATATTAATATTAGCAATAATAAAATACTGAACTATTTGTGGTTGTTAAATAAAGTTAAAATTTAAAACTTTTTAAAACTTTAATATATTATTTAAAGACTAAATATAATACTTAATAAAGTATACCCAGTAACATTTCTCAGAAAAAAAGTAAAATTAAACTAAAGTAATGGTGTCGTTTGTCTTTAGTGCTTTTATTTTAACAGCCCTAAATGTTGAAATTACTGCCTACGTAAGTATACGAATTTTATGCAATATGCAATTTTTCTTACAAACTTCTTCCTAGAAAATTCATTTTTAATATCGCGGAAACGCTAATGTTCAACTAACTTAAAGCGAAATTTGAAAATTATCTAATATAATAGTCAATAGTTTTCAGTTATAATGCATCTGCTGCATGTTAAAATAAAATCAAAATGGAAGCAACTAAAAGCAAATGAACAAGGAAATAAATTTATAAAGTTTTAAAAGCGAAAAGTTATGAAATACACACTGGTTTTGTTTGGTTCGCTATCACACTTTACGCCTGATTACTCAAATCAATTAATTAATCCGCAGGAGTAATTTACTATGAGGTGACATTTTTAGTATTAAGGGTGACTGATCGTAGTTTGTGAATGCAAACAATAAACATATGATCATTATGAGTTTGATACAAATGATATTTTTATATTATATAAATAAATATTTATTATTAATAATAATTTCAACATAAAATAAATTTAATACAAAATTTACTTACTTTTGAGTTGATTATACATCCAAACAAGAAAAAGATTGTACATTTCCTGAAACAAATGTAAAACAAAATATAAATTAAAGAAATTAAAATAATTTACATGTAAATAAGGAATTAAACCTTTAAAATAAGTTTCCAACAACTTTTAGAAGGAAATGGAATTTCAGATTGAATTCTCACATCATCCTGCAAACACTTTTTATTTTTTAGGAGTATGAACGTTCAGTGAATCCCTCTAACAAGTTCTTTTCCTTTATTTTTTTTGCGTTTGGCTGGTACTGACACAAGTGTTAGACGCGAAAATTCCCAATAAAATTGATGGTCGTGCATCAAGTTGTTATTGGCACAAAATGTGACGGAAATTGAATGTCGTAGATTTTGTGAACAATTACAACGCACCCTTTGATGTCAGTTATTAATTGCTTTATTCACTCATAACAGATATATTAAAATCTTATATGGAACATCTACAAATATTTCAAATAATAAGTTAAATTTAACTAGCAAATAATTCATGATTAAAACCGACATTTTGAAAGCTAAATTCCATCATCCTTCAAATATTTATTCAGTTGGAGAACATATGCAAATGTAAAATGTTATTTTAATGAAATTAAAGTTTAATTACCTCACAGATGCGAGAAACATAAATTTTGTGATAACTTTGCAAATTGAAACATTTTAAACATCTGTAATTCTATTAGGTTTTATTTACAAAATAAAATATATTTTATATAAAACCATGGTGATAACATTAGACTTAAGTTGAATCTCTTACAAAACCCACAAAAGACCACACATCCGGATGTAAAATGTAACCTTTTAAAAAAGTTCTTTGTGATAGCCTTACACACAATGACAATTGTCCATTGACACTGACCGTACAACAATAGACGTAGACCAAATAAAACGATTGCTCCATTCCTAAAAGCAGTTGGATACAATTACTTCACCTGCAGCCTCCTGCAGGAAGTTCAGACGGATGTGACGTATATATTTCTTGCCAATTCTTGTTCATTGCTACACCGCAATATAAATTCTCTTTTCTCTAAATATACTTAACGTCTACTACAATACATAAAACTCTATACTTTGTTAATTTAATCTTTTTTCTGTTTATATGAATGAGGTAGACTTTATGTTTGGATATAATAGTATTAGATATAAATAATTTGAGAAATGTTAAATATTTGATTTGTTGAGAAATATTTGATATAAAACCGGAAAAGTTGAATCGTGTGTCAATTACCACAAATCAGTACTACTACTCTTGATTTTTATTCTTTGAATAGTGTCATTGTCCACCATTTAAAAATTCGATTAAAAAGATTAAAATGATTGAAATTATGAATCGACATTAATTTAACAATAAATTATATAACCTGTATCCTATAAAATTCGTCAAAATAAGTTAGCGCATAATTATTCTCTTATGCATAATGGATCTTATTATTGTCACAGCCCGTGATATATGTTATCTAATTTTCATTCGTTTTAATATAAGAATCCTTTAACGACCCCATATGTCTAATTCAAACAACCCTAATAAAAACATATCTTCATCCAAAGCTTTTCCTATAAAAATTGTTTTTTATAGTTGTTGATATTTGTAACTCTAATAACAACACATTTATTCATGCGTAAAACATCGCGTCGCCTTATCAACATTCCTCAGGCTCATAAAGCCTGTTTTTCTGCTTTGCTTCCCGTTTCTTTATTAGGCTTCATTTGAGCTCATTTTATATTTTATGTTGGTGGCTTTTATTTGTAGCAAAATTTGAAGCAATGCTTTTATCACAATCTGCAGAAAGTTTCTCTGAGGGGATAAAACCAAGAATTCTTTTAAGGCATTCCATTGCATATAGGAGTCAGACAAAGTATCTACTTTGTGTAGTTAGTTTTACTTCGGGGAGTAAGTATGTAAAGTACTCATTTCCTTGTGGTTGGAATGATGTGTGATGACATCCCTTGACATCACATGCCCAAGACAAAGAGTAAATAGAATTTGTTTAGAAGACAATGACACGTTTCATGTTTGCGATAAGAATGACACTTAATAATATTTAATTGCTAAGAATTCTAAAATGATTAAAATCTAATGTTAATTAAATAGAAAATTAAGACAGGTGAAACGTAGTTGGAATTAAATTAATTACCTAAGATTGCATGATATTGTTCTTAGAAATTGGGAGTCATTTTAATTGTTTTAGGTCTTGGAATAATGGTAATTGATTGCACTATGTTTTCCTTTACTAGATTTGCATCAATTTAATAGAATTTATAATTAATATGCAAATGATATCGTCTCCGATGTGGAAATTGATTTCTTTTGGAGTTGTTATTAGGGAATTATGAATTGTAAAATAAATTATAATTTTATATTTTTTAATATTGTTTTAATTGAAATTTTTTCTTATCTTTATTAGCATAAATGAATCAATGTGAAATAAAGCGAATTGAAATGAATACAAAGGTGATCTATGTTTCTTAACTTTGTCTAAACCAAAAGATAGATAGAATTTTTCTTGGTGGAGATAGCTTTAAAAGTGATATATAACTTTCTGTTATAGCTTACGTTTACGTAAAATTGTGTAATATGTGCAGTCTTGGATTTAAAAAGAAGAAATTGTAATACTCAAGTGTTTTATACAAAAATATAATTTAATTAGAAATATACTTATAATAATATATTTTTAATAATAAATTTTTAGTTTAATTTATCAAATAAAATTAAAATTGGAATATTTAAGCCGATTCTGTTTTTTTAGTACGTTACAGAAGCTGAAAAACGAAATTTTTGGATATGACACATATGAAATGATATAAGTTACAAAAGCAACCTCTGTCTAAAATATAACCTTTGAAGATAGAAAAAGGAAATATTTAGATATTCAAAATATAATTGAAAAACTACAAGGTATAACTTGAGGTAAAGAAAATCTTTAAATTTTTATTCTAACTGAATACTAAATAACAAAAACTACATTTTTCTATTACAACTTTTGAATATTGTTATTTCCAAACTAAAGAATTTAATTCAAATTAAATATCATTTGAAAGTGGATTTCATTTGCACGGGTCAGTACATATATTATTACTATTTTATGGATGGAACTCTTAGCTTTTAAACTTCAGTAAAAGGATTTTCTGAGAGTGCATTCCTGCATGTCATCTAACTTGTGCAATGTTTCTTCCTGTTTCTTGAAAGTCAAGATTTTCAATTTAAAACAAGTTTGCAACGAAACTTCTAAATTTAATTTGTCGATGAAACCGGAAGACGTATATAAAATGAATTTACCTATTTATAAACTGGGTGTTTTCGTAAAAAATTGGCAATTAAATTTATAAAATTAATAAAAATTACAGAGTCTAAAAATAAGATATGCGTTTTAAGTAAAATAAATATTTAGACATTAAAATGTATTAATATACAACAAAAATAGGAAACAATAAGTTAAGATCTGACGAAGATTAAATTTAATACGATATGAAACTAATTAATTCTATAATCCTACTGCGTATGTATGTCAATGATGGCGTATGCAATACCAAGCACTTGAAGCCTTATTAAAATCATCCCTTTACTTAAGCAAGAAGCATAAAGAAAATGGCATTTACTTAATGACATCGTGTACACAAACTGCTCGAATGTATGAATAACTCTATCTATGTGATGCGTAATAAAGCAAAGTTTATTTATGACTTCATCTTATGAGTTTCAGTTTGCTACTCATTTCCAAATGGCACCGTCATTATCAAATCTCGTGTTTCCAAAAAGACATAAAAGTTGTTATATTCCATCATATAAAAATTCCAAACTTCAGCTTTTCTTTTCTTTTTATTATTTTTCTTTTTGTTTTTTCTTTTTTTATATAAAAGTTTAACGAGTTGGGTTTACAATGTCTTGGATCAACTTTTATGTAAATTTTTTAATCTTAAGACGAATGAAAAAATATTCTGAATAAATCAAATTACTAGTAAACAAACTAGACTAACACCTCTGATTTTTTATTATTCCAATTTTAAATTTGTTTGTTAATGTAAATATAAATTGTTTTGGAAGTATAATTAAGTTAAACTCGAAATTAATAATAAAAATTAAAACAGGAATACTATACAAATTTATGGTGGAAACCTAAAAACCAACATAAAACAGAGTAATAATTGCGTTTGTCAATTTATACCGCAATGAAATGTTCTATTATTTACCTTTTAAAGCTTTTATAAAGCTTTTACACTCATGTGTTATATACAGTGCCATTCAAACCAAGTTGTATTCACGTGGTTTTTATTTGAAATAATTAATTTTTTAAAGTTTGAATTTTTACTGTATAAAATTAAAATTTAAAATTCATAATAAAAACGAATTTTTTTTAACTTAGAATAAATTTTGTAAATTCAAAATATTTTTTTAATGTAGTTACCTATACATTTTAAATTGGTAGTCATAAGCCAGTAGCCACTGGCATTAATGCAAAATTGTGTTTATTTGCACACCTTGTCGATGAATTCAAACACAAAAAATATTGATTCACGTTTTAATTTCGCTATAATTGCTTCGCATATAACATTTTATTTAAATTTGTTTTTAAACGTTTTATAATTTTAATTGAAATTTAAAAATTTTTAGGATGAGCTATTCTATAGATTTTATTTATTTATTTAACACCAAATCTGACAGAAGTACAAGTACTTATATATATATTTACATCATTGTTTTATCAATAATAAATAATTCTCTTTATTGATAAATTCTAAGCTTCTATTATTTCAGAAGCAAAAATTTTCATTGAATTATGAAATATATGACATATTGTATTAACCATGCGTGAGAATTAGATTAAATCTTTGTGTGAAAATGCAAAAGCTCCAAATCTGCATGCACGAAATACTTTAACAACACGAAAAGCTTTAGTATCAGATCAGGGTTGTTGTTATCACTTATAAAATTACAGAAAAGGAAAAATTTATTTAATAAAATGTTAAAATTAATTTGTATTATTTAATAATTTCATAAAAACAAATGTGATTTGCTTTGAAACTTTGGCTTATTTCTTGATCCAACCCTGTTTGATATACTTCTGAAATACTTCTATTTTGAAATTCGTGACTAACACCCTAACACCCATCCCTCAACACCTCTGTGAAAATAGACAAATTGCAAGTTACAGCTAAACACGATATTTATAACTTGCGTATATATTAATACAGCATTGCTCTAACTCTTTAAACTATGACCCGATAAAAATTGCAAAATAATTAATTAATTTACACAATATAGATTCGAAATCTAAGTTATTTGCAGCCCTTATTATTACGAGAATTAAGGCTGAGAATACTACTTCTCAAGTAAAAGTGTTAACAAATATATATTTGCGACCTGGTAATTTTTTCTGGGACCCGGTATTAGATTGTGATCCACATTTTGGGAACGTTTATATAATATAACAAATATAATAACCAAATAAATTCGAAACTTGAAAATCAAATATTTATACAGAGGCATAATTAAAGGTATGAATATTAATTCATCATTTTCATTTATTTGTTATAGTGCAATGTATAGGCATTGTATTATTATTGTTATTCTATCAATTAGAATCATAATAAACTTCACCACTAAATCTAATATTTAATTAATATTCATAACATTGTTTCTACATTATATTCAATAACACGTGTTATAAAATCTAACCAAATAACATATTATAAAGTAAATACTTAAATTAATATTTTATATAAATCATTAAAAGATTAGAAATTCACCAAACTCATACATATTCTCAAATTCATGAAAGGGGATACCTATGTGGTCTATTTACTGGGTTGAGGGTGTTAAACGCATGCGTTGAGTTTTAGCGTCGGGACGCCGTATCGTTTCTCCACTCGTGGGAAATTTGAAACAGTCTTCGGGAAACCGTGACGTTGAGCTACCCACATTTAAAGATTGCAATCTTTACTGTTAATCGGTTCTAATACTGTTTCGAACTTTTCCTCGAAGCATATCAGCAGTAAAAATAAATTATAAGATGTAATTGCAATTTTAAATTAAATGTAAAAATAATATATATAGGAAATGTGTATTAGTGTAATTTAGACTTGGGAATACATAATTAACTTTCAAATGCATATAAATTGCTTTTTAAGAATGATGTAGAAATTAATTAAAGATTTACATTTAGTAATTAAATTGTGCTAAAAACAACTAAAGTAAAGTTTTAAATGTTAATGAAACTTAAAAACGAATAAATAATATTATGTATAAAGTTTAAAAATTTTTAAAGTGTTATATTATTACCAAGTTGAATATTTTATTAACATGTAAGTAATAATTCTTATTTTACTTCTTTTTTACATTTTTCTGTTATAAAAACAGAATACTTCTAAAGTGTAATTTACGGTAACACGTATAAGTTTAGTGAGCTAATTCTATTATCCCTAAACAATACGGTATCTGATTTTCTCTATATATAATTTCGCTCTTACAATAGAACCTATTCATATTATCCTTTATCCTGTGATAATTCCAAAGTCTTACTCTTTGTTAACACTTCATTGTCACCACAAGAACGTGATATATTTAATGAAGTTAACTTGATTTTCTAACTAAAGTTACAATAAATAAAAAAAAAAACAGTTGCGCTCTAGTTTTGAAACGAAACTAACTAATAATACTCTATTTCAAATAAAAATGACAACAATGAATAATCCCTTTTTGAATAGATAATATAGTTTGAGCTTTTGTCGCTTTTATTATGATATTTATCTGTGTCACTTGCAAAAGTAATAACTGTAATTAATGGCTCGTTGATAGCACTTCTACATAAAGTTACTAGATAGTAATAGTATGCAGTTTATCATAAGATAACACATAAATCCTTATTATCTACAATACTACATTAACCATAAAAATGTATTGGCTTAATTAAAATTTTAATTTTTTAAAATTTTTTTGCAATTGTGAAATAGAATTCGAATCGTAATAAATCACAATATTTTAATTTTAAAAATATTAAAACTTGTGTAATATGCAAAAGTAGAAAAGAAAAAAGTATAAATTCTCAACTCTTAGAAAAAAGCATTACTAAAATCTGTATTTTTTATACCTAAAGTAATCCGGAGAATGACGGTCGCTGCTTGCGTTAAGTGCAGGAACACGAACAGAATAAATTTGACAATAGACAAAGTGTCGGATGTAGGAAATCACAAGGAGTAAGCAAGTCACTAAATATTCCTCACGCCCACAGGATACTTTGATTCTGATAGGGGTTTCCCCTAAAGATATAAACTACCAACAATTCACACGTGTTGCAGGACCAAAACATGGATTACAAGAAATTCTTATTGGTCAAATTTCAATTCTATATTTTAATAAATATGTATATATTATACAAGCTAGAATAACAGACTATATTATTATATATTATAATATTATAAAGGGTGTTTCAATTAAGATATGCAGCATGAAATAGACTAACCAAACCTAATAGAACCTAACTTCGTCAAAACCTAGTCATGTTTATTATTTTAGTTTATTAATGTTTATTTATTTCAGGAGTAAATCCAAATACGTATGTGTAACTTTATTTCAATTGGATGTCGATTTACACCTGAATATTTGCATGAACACTTCCAACACGAAATGTACTCTGAAAATGCCAGAATAGATGGAACAACTGAACAAATGTAGCTTGTTAGCATAAAAAAACATGGAAAATATAAAGTGTTAGAGGTTTAATTCCAACAGCAACATTTGATATTCTATTTGGACAAACATAATTTAATTATTCTCGGGTGGAAATTGCACAATTGTGCAGTATTGTATCTCTATGCAGGTATGCATCTCCAAATTTCAGATAGTAAATCAATTGCAACTACTGAACAAATGAATTTTCAGGTTTTCATAAACAAAGTATGATTTTGCAAACAAAACTCAAAATAGGTGAAAGATTCAAGTTCCACGAAATATTTTTAAAATAATTAACATTTTTGGTACAATCTTTTGTGTTTTAATGTTAGAATTTTTTAAGAGAAAATATATCAAAATTGTCTGTTCTAAACCAAAGAAATACTGCTTCTTTTAACTATGCTGAACCATTAATTTACACTTTGTTCTTATGCCTTGTGATAATCTAAATGGCATCCAATTACGCCAAATTCTTTCTCTGACATTTCCAGAGACAAATTTTCATAATTTGAAAGTACAGCCTTTACTCACATTAAGGTCACTGCTTTGTGTCAATTAACCGCATGAGTTTTTGTGATACGAAAAACATCAAATTTAAAGGCTTGTTTGTTCACTGTTACTGAAAGTAACCAACAACCTTCTAGGACTTTTACCTTTAACTGCTACCACCTCGAGCCTGGCAGTTTCTATAATGATGTGACTTGTTATCATTTAATTTTTATGACCGGTTTTATTAGAGGTTACCTAATATACATTTGCATGATTATAGGAATTAAGTGTAAATATACCAAAATATTCTAATTCAAATATTCTGGGCAGTCTTAACTATATGGCGTTCTAGAATCTTTAATAAGAAAAATTACCAATTATGCTAGCCTTGTTAAATATTACATTTTATTATATATAATATGAAAATATAAAAAATAAGCAGATTTTATCAAAATGTCTAATTCCTAGTTTAATTATTTTTTTGTTTTTTTTTTAATATTACATATAATAAATTAACAAAAGGAGAAATTTAAGGACTAATAACTAGCAGTAGTTACTGTGTTCTCTAATTACATAATGTTATTTTGAGAACTTGTTTGTCCTTAATTACTTTCTTCCTTCCTAGATTATATATTATCTTATATACAGCGTAATATTCACTTGGTAAAGGACCCAATGGTAGTTCGTAATTTATGCATCCATAGAGATTGCATATTGTTACTGAATCAAGGCAAGAAATTCTAAAGGGTCTAATAAAATGACGTTTATATGAAATTAATTGTTACACAACTTTGGATAATTATAGAATTCTGAATTATATTTATTAAATTGAAAATTTCCTGGTTATGAACGTTATTGATTTTGGGTATTTAGAATCTACAGAATCAATAGTATTTAAATTAATATTATAATTTCAATTTACTTTATGAAATGGTGGTAAATTATTAAAATAAATATTACTATAAGAATTTTAAAAAATTAAAATTTTAGATTTTTGAAAAAAACTAAAATTAAAAAATTGCGATGGCCGGGAATCGAACCCGGATCAACTGCTTGGAAGGCAACTATGCTGACCATTACACCACCATCGCCTATGGAAATAATAACAATTCGTTATGCTATATGATTTTTCTAATTTAATGCATTATTTTTACTGATATAAATATTTAAATTAGTATATGGCCGGCTGGACTATAGCAGTGTAATCACCGGTATCAATTATTATATTAATTCTTCATATCTCTTAGTTGGCCGTACTTATTAAATTAGTATACTCCATACAATTTTGCATTATAACCATAATAAGTATTAAAATAATACTTATTTGCTGATATAAAGCCACATATTATGGTTTATTTACCTTAAACCAAATACAATATTACATGGCAAATAGTAATAAAGCTACCAAATTTTGTTTCAATCCCATGTTATTATTTAGTTATTTCACAATTCCTCAGAACATTTAATCAGATTATATACATTTTGTTTCTTATACTGAAATTTGACCAAGTATTACCAGACCAATACAAATAAATGTCGCTTAAGCTTTAATACATTTCCTATTTTTCTTAAGAGCACTAAAACTGTTGTTGCTTGTTCGTATATCTTTTTACCGAAATCTCAAATCTGATAATGGAAATAATTTTGAATAGAAAATATAAATAGGATTTATCTTATTTTTGACCAAAAATTTTTATATAGGGAATGGCTGAGTTGGGTATTTTTGAATACACTACACTTTTTAAATTAAAAAAAAAGTATATATGTATTATATATTACATATATATATAATGATGTTATTTTCATAGATCTTTTATAAAACAGAATAAATTTCAACTTATAATTTACAAAATTAAAAGAAAATGTCAAAGAAAAGGATTAATTAATTTTACATTGCCATTGTGCACTTAATTAAAACTTGTAACTGAAAGTAGAAATGCAATTCTATAAAGAATATAACTTTTCATTGAGCCATCCCACGTTGTTCAAAGCAAAGATTGAAAACGTTGTTATAACTTTGAGTTAAATGAAAATACAAATAACGAATATCAATCGGCAGAAATTTTTTATTTTTCCCGTTTAGCACACTAACTTTAATAAACCTGATTCTTTTTCAAAGTACATATTTAACTTTTAACTTCATGAAAGTCTTGCTAAAGTCATGCTACTACAAATAAAAGTTTCTAAAAGTTTCTTCATAAAAAATGAGTAAGCTTTCAAACTTAATTAATTAATCATTTTTAAATTTAATTAATAACAGTAACAGTATCTAATAATAATAATTTTTAATTTAAAGTTTTTAATATTTGAATTATTGCAATTAAATGAAAATAACAAAACCTTACAAAAGTAACTAAAAGAAAATAATGATTTGTTTGGATACATTTCTTTTTGCGTGTTCAATAGTCATTCACACAAATGCGAAAAGTATAGACAGTTGGACTTAATTAATGATATATCCGATTTACTATTTATGACTGATGAAAGTCGGATGTTATTTCATATAATATAGAAAATCTAATTAAGATTTAACCCTTATAACTTTGAAATTATGGTAAAGCAGTCATTTGTAATTTGTGTTAAAATTACTACTTTTATTATCATAAACTAAATAACTGTTGAAATTTAATCAATATTTTTCTATAAAAATTTTAATCTTTTAAGTAATGAAAATAAAAAATGCGAAATTAAAATAATATTAATTAAAATATTATTTATTTTTATCGTAATGTCGTGTGTCATATCTTTCGGAAAACAGAGCAAATTTAATATTTGTTCCTTCAGAGCATTTTTTTGTGAAAATGTAATATCATTAGTCATCGTCACGTGAATCTGAAGCTTAATTTATATTCGTGTTCAGCACAATTGATGTAATTGTTAAAAATTCATTAAAATAAATTTTTTAAATTCTTTCTTGGAAAGTAAATTTGAGATGTAAATGATAAGCAAAAGAATATAAAAATAAGTATTCCATTTAATAATTAAAAATCACATAATTATAAAACAATTCTGCTTGTTTATTTTATATCTGGAAAAGTATTTTCACTGGAAAGATACTCAACGGAATGGAAATTTTTATTATCCTTGTTTATAAATTTGCCAAAATATACATTTACGCATCAAACAAAACAACCAAAAATACAGCATATATATCCATTATAAGTACGTTAATCAATTGTTTTTTCTTGGTGCAGCAACGCGTTATTAATTACTATATTTACATTTTAATTCGAATACAAAATTAATTAGGAAATTATCCCACACGTTTTAATATTACAGGTGTTGTAACAGCGTAATAACAACATCAAATATTTTGCGGTTGCACATTCCAGTAATATTTCATGTTTCTATTTGTTTTGGCAAACGAGCACAATTTCCACCGAATGTTATTTCCGGTCTAGTGAATGTGAGTGTTGCTTGCCCGTCGTTTGAAGTGAAAACCCGAATATATGAGCATAAAAAATGGCACTCATGCGACAGTAATGGAATTTTGATTATTTGATTGTGACAATTTGTAACAACCCTTCACGTGTATTAAAATGTAACTAACTTGATTAAAGGTTGTAATTGCTTTATTTATAAAAGCCAATGCATATTAACAAGGTGATAAAGCAAAAAATAAATAAATCATAAATGGAAACTTTAATTTCTTTTCATTTAGTTTAAAGATATTCCTGCATTTGCATCTTAAAGAAATTTGCTATTTACTATAAATGCAATTAGCACTTGCTAATGGAAACTTTCGTGCCACAATCAATTCTATAAGACAACTAATTATTGCAATAATGCAAAACAAAAGAGCTACATTCATTTACTTTTGGATTCCAAATTTAAAACTTTTTACTTGATTATATGTACTCGTAAACTTTTCGAGAAGATAATAGATGCAGTTGTGCATCTGACAGGACAAATTCTGAAGTTTGAGGTTTTTGACGATACAGCACTAAAGCGAACTTTTAAAAGGAAAATAATGCATCACTTCTTTGTTCATGTATTTTGAATTGTATAAAGTTAAACAATGCACATTAATTTAAAATTTTGTTTATTTATACATTTCAAAAAGTCTTAGTTTTACAAAATATGAATTTTATTGGGATTTTTTTGTTAATAAAAATTCAAATGGCCTATATTGAATGTACAATAAGCCATATTTCCAATAGATGCAAGTTCCAATATGCATTTAGGAATGAATACATATAGAGTTTCCTTTTGCGTGTAATACAATGCAATGTAATATTCTATGACCATGTTTCCCAAATTGTGGCGTATGCCCCCGGGGGGAAATTTAACATTTTGGTGGAACAGTGCCAAATATTAGAAATTCTATATTTCACATAGTCGGTGAGACATACATAATTTTTTGATGGATTAGATGAGACATCGAATATAAAAAGTTGGGAAACACTGGTGCATATTGTTATGCATGTACGCAATGATTTTCTAAGCTAGAAACCTTACAGTTGTCGTCACGTATATGCTGCAGTCGCATTGTAAAATAATTCAAAGGATATCCATCTATAAGAGGACATATCCATATCCTGGAATATATTTGGGCGTTCCAAGATATGTAAATAACTACGTCAGTCCCAATATATTATTTTCAGTACACATGCTTTCTTGTTTTGGAATTTCACTAATATTGACAATTTTTAATAAAAATGCAATTTTAAAATTTCTATTTCCCATTACAAGTATCTAGATCAATTAATAGGGGCCTTTAACATGTTAATTAAATCATGTTTTATATGCTACAATGCATAAACTTCACTAAAGTAATTAATTATTCATAATTAGTGTCAGTTTCAGGATATTCTAAAATCATTCAGGCCACTAACTATTTAACATGATAGAAACAAAATTTAAACTTGGAACCCGAAAATTATTAATATGTCCTGTAAAAAAGTAATAATAAAATTATAATAACCTTGTTTACATAAGAAATTACATCATTAAAATTATAATTTTGTTCGTTTTATTTCCTCCATAGAACAAAAGAAAAACACCTCGTTACAAACTTTTTCTTTATATTAATAACATTTGCTTGCTTCATAAATTATAAATGCAAATCCTACTAAAAACTTCGTGTTTACCTTTTGACTTGTAAACAAAGGCATTTCCATGAAAAATAAGGAATAACACATTTACTTCATTTATTTATCCTGCTTTCCATTATTTTTGAAGGAAGCATTTTCACTTTTTCATTACCGGTGGTGAAATAGAATAGGTTGGTACCGTAATGCATAAAGCTCAAAATGAAATAAGAATAATAAACGAGATGGGTGGTTCATACTTATAAAAAAATATATATATATTTTTTCATGGGGAATTTTTTACAATTCTACTACGATATACTCTTTCGTTCCTTTTATTTCTTGCATATAAGGACCGTTATAATTTATCACCAGCTATTTGACATTTTGAACTTAAACGTACTTGCTCTGACTGTTTAGCTTTCGAGAATTCTTGGAGAAAATTGTCTTCTTGTTCGGCTACATTAAATTCGCATCTTTGCACACAAGATCTGAATGATTAATGAATATAATTCGGTCAACTATTACGTGATTAACTTTGTCTGTTTAATATTTCAAATTTTATTGATTTTGTATTAAGTATTTAATTTTAAGTAAATATTTATATATTTTTAATGAGAATTATTGAGGTATTTAGAGTTAATTAAATTTTGGACTAGAAATTGATACATATATGTAAATTTTGTGTTAATTAATTACGAGTTTAATTTACTCTGTTATAAAAATAATAACAGAATAACCGAGAAATATAAATGAATATTTTCAGTAAAATAAATTTTCTTTTCGATTTATCCTTATAAATCCTCCGGATAATTACAATTGTTTGGACTTACCTTTGTAACGTTGATCTTCCTTAATGAATTATAATTCCAGTTTCCAGTAACAATAACATAATAATAAAATAGTTCGCGATAATAGAACTTTATTTTCACAAGCTGAAGTAGTCATTTCATATACACTTCTGCAAGGAGTGGAAAACAAATTAATTTACAATAATCACACCGATTCACATTTAATTAAACACATTTAATTAAATCTCAATATAATTCCAATTGTAAAATAATAGAAACCAAAACACAACAAACAAACAACCGATACATACTAAATTAGTTCACGTTAAGAAACGTACGAAGTACTTTGTGATAACATTGGCAGAGGCCAAGGTGAATTCCGCACGAAGCAAACAAAAGCGATAATGCAAAATGTTTTGCAGACTGGTCTCAAATATAAATATTCACGAAGCCATAAATATATTTGTTTTATTCACCCAAGGAATTAGCTAAGACGAATTTTTCTTATCACTTCTTTGTTTTAGTGAGTATTTAATGTCTGCATTAATTAAATAAATAAAGAATTTATTATCATCAGTTACTTGTTTCTATCAATGCATCATAATTATAAGGGCATTTGAGTGCTATTTACTAAATTAAAATTATAAGTAATAAGTATTTATTTTTTGTAGATATTTAATTCAGACTTGTCTCAATTATAAATATTCACGGAAGCGTAAATATATAATTTGTTTTGCTTCTGTATTTTATTTCTTGAATTAATTTGAAATTAAACCGTGTTTTGGTTTTAATTGCAAATAAATGCTGGAGTTTAATAAAGAATATTATTCCGTTACTGCTGTTCATATTATTATGAACATCAGAAGAAGAGCGTACAGAAATTCGAAAACTTTTGTAAACAAAATAAACATAATTTCTAGATAATTGCACCAAATTTGTATGTACATTTCCAAAATATTACTAATAAACTGCATGCTAAATACGAGATTATTTAATTCAAAATGATAAATCTCAACTCTAGCAATTGCTACATTAAATGTTTCAGTAAATACAAAATAGTAATAGGAGCATGACTCAAAGTTACGTGAAAAGCTAAGGACATATTCCCTAAATCTGACTTTAGCTTTAGCATGTTAACAAAATATGTCTGCTGTCAGGATGTATTTAATCAGCTTCGTTCTTCCTATTTGCTTGCAAGTTCAGAACCACTACAATAGACTCAAGTGAAAAGCAGATTTGGCTAGTCGAATGCAAGTGAAGATGAAATATCCTGTTGACTTTGCTCCTTTCAAAATAGACATAAACGACATAATAATTCCAATTTCAAATATCTTAATTCTTCTTTACTTAAAAGTCATACAATATAATATAAACAGATAGATATTAAATTAGTATAACATCAAATATAGCAAGTAAATTAAATACATACAAAAATATAAAAAATCAGTTAAAACTTAAAACAAATAGGTAGTTACTAAAATATCTTTAGTTAATTCAGATCTTCAAAAAAATGGCACATTAGTTACATAAAAGTCAACATATTTTGAATACATAAAAATTAATTAATTAATTAATTTTGTAAATAGCAAACTTCACAAATCTAAATTTGTGAAATGGTAATAAGGCACTTCTCGAGTATATAATATAATCTAAATCTAATCTACATATAGGAATCAATATTATCTTTTCTACTTTCTTAAAACATTAAAGTTCCTCTTTGGTTTGTTGAGTCCCATTGCGAATAATTTTCGAATCCTCGGTATCACTAATGTATCCTGCTTCGCCAGTATAATGCGTTGGGTAAAGTAACAATGGAGAGGCTGACAGGGCAATTAGATTTCGGTTGGGGTAATGATTTTTCCACGCGTGTTGAGGATGTTTGTCGAATAATATAGGTAAGTATTCGTCCACGGGTAAAAGTTTCTTTAGCGGATCTGCAGCAATGAGTTTCTTAGCGCCATTTAATGAAAGTACATAGCCAAGCGTCCAATATGAGTAACTCACTTCAACGAGGTACTTAGAGTTAGGTACCCATGGTTCGTCGCTTTCTTGAAGACGTTTTCGACCAAAATAACTGAAAAAGTTTGCAATCATTGCAAATTAAAATAAACAACAAAATTAGATGTGTTTTGTGAGAGAAATAAATATAGTGACCAGTTAATGTTTTGAACTTTGTAAAATGTTAAACAGAAAATGTTAATTATATCTGCATAGTAAAAGTAGAGTAGTTGAATGTTGTGGATTTGTTGATATAATAAAATGGAGGAAATTGAATTTAAAAAGAGAAGCAAAGAAATAAATCCTCAGTAAGCTTTCACATTCTATAAGTCAGAAATATAACGTTTAATCATACTTACACTAAATCCCAGTGTGGTATTTGCTTCAGTTCCTCCAAAAGTTGGTGTACTTTTATATTAAAGAAAGATTCAAACCGGACATCGTCTTCCATGACTAGACTAATCTGATGACCTTCTTCTACAATCTGAAATTATACGATTGCGTGCAGTAAATAAATAAGTTGTTCTCATAGCATACAATGCCGATGACAAGATTAGTTGCTTTTCGGATTAAATTACGTTGATTATACCTTCAAGTTAATTTAATTATGTAACATTATGACTAGACTGAAATAAAAAAGAAAAGCGTGGAATTCCCTAAATTAGCAAATATATCAGGAATCAAATGGAATTTGGAACTAATCTGGAATCTATACAACAACTTTAAATTTATGGAATTTGCGTGTTAACCCTGATGTTATCATTCTTGAGTAAATTTACAGAACTATTCATACAACTTAGCATTATCATTTGGTGTTTTCACCTAATCCTCACAATTTCAGAATTGTTAGCAGAAACTTTTTAGTATTAACTTCCCATTATATAAAATCAATTCCTCTATAACTTTTACTAAAACACCATGTATAGAACCTCACCTTTTGCCAAGTGATATAATGGCTCATGAAGCATCCAATTTCTCCGTGAGTCATTGGCCTGCAAAATCCAAGAAGCAAAAACTTTCAAAATATATTCCCCGTATAATTCATGATCTTATACTTTACCTTCTATGATAAGGATCTGCATATTCCGGAAGAAACGTAATCGATTCCAAAAGTGATTCATTAAGATTTCTGCAAGCAAAAAAACTTCATTATAAATTCCTCCCTAAATCAAAACTTTTTCAAAATTAACAAAATCTATGATACTTTTAATCATAACTTCTTTCTTTCTTTTTCAGATGAATAATCAACGCTAACTATGATTGATTTAGGAAATTTATCCTATAACTATCTCTTCTATTATAATTTAACTGAAGAAGACATCCGCAACTTAAGTTTCGACAACATAAGCAATATCACACTCTCAGAACAAGACCAAAATTTCGACACGTTATTTAAATGTGCGTTAGCATTCTTATTAATATTATGCCTGCTTTCGATAATGATCAACGTGCGTGTTTTAATTGCCGTCCGCTGGATACGTCGTCCACTATCACCAACTCTTCATATCAGTTTAAGTCTAGCTGCAGCTGATGCTTGCACATCAACATTAATTGGAGTTGGTTTAGTGGTGCACAGTTACCTTCCACAAATGTACAACATCGAACTTTGTCATGTGCAAGTCTGGTTGGAAATGTATCGTCTAAGTGGAATCATCATCACCGTGTTCCACCTGCTTGCATTAAGTATTAACCACTGGTTGGGAATATTGAAACCTTTACATTATACATCTATAACAACCCCAAGGAAAATCACAGTGGTGACAGTGTTACTTTGGTTGATTCCAATCGCGTTCTTCATGACGTACTTCTTAGCGGAAAAAGCCTTTTGGGAGAAATGCCCAATTGGCGATACTTCTTACGACAAGGTGAAATTCCGAATTGTCTTCGTGTCCTTTTTCGTAATCCCACTTGTGATGATGATCTACTTTTACGCACACATTCTATACATCGTAAGGAAACAGCAAAAGACGTGGGCGCAATTGTCGCGTTCAGGAAGTCAACGAAGTAGAGGGATGACTCGGGTTAGCACTCAACAACGAAGGACCATGGAAGGTAATGTGAAAGCTGTTTGCACGACGTTACTCATTCTGGGGTCTTATCTAATTGGATGGTTGCCTGCGATTACAATTTTTGTATTGATCTGTGCGGATGGCTGTGTTTTCGCTACGGATAAGTTTTCCGAGGATGCTGGACTACTTATGCAATTTTTAATTGGCTGGCTATCAAGTACTTTGATAATCTTGAAAACATTAATGAATCCGATTATTTACTCGGCGAGGATGATTGAAATCAAGGTACATACTTTTTTCTTAGCAAATAAAAAAAATTTCAATTAAAAATTTCATTTTTAGGAAGGAATGCGTAGGATGGAATTGGCTCTTTCAAGGATGTTCTGCAATTCAAATCGAAGGGAACGTTATACAACAAATCTGCATCAACCTCTGAATTTGGGCAGTGGTGGCAATAGCGGCAATGCAAATATGACAGCATTATGTCGCATGAACGGGAGTATCACAGGACGTCGAAGTATACGCTCGAATTACCCAAACACTTTAGTATAATTAATCAACAACAATATTGGGTTACCCTATATGCACCATGCCTTGTGCTTCATAACGAGTGCATTAATTATAATTGAATCCATGTGAATATTTTCTATCATGTGATAATCGCATCTTGCAATAGCGTTGCGAAAATCACGCAACACATAGACCGACATTTTGTTATACTTCATCAAAGATAGCTTGTTGACAACGTGATAATTACAAAATCAATCATGCTTCTAAAATTTTAATTATTGACTTTATTTTAGGAATATATTACTTATTAATTAATTATCTATATTGTGATTGAAATTGTAAGAGAATTTATTATAATATTCAGGGCGAAATTATATTTTGCAAACAACATTTTAAAGTTCAAAGAAAATGTGAAAATATATCAATAGTAATATTTTGTATTTTTGCTGAGCAAAGAGCAATATACTTGCATTTAT
The DNA here is from genome assembly GCA_030556245.1 of Falagria sp. GC000072. Taxonomy (NCBI): domain Eukaryota; kingdom Metazoa; phylum Arthropoda; class Insecta; order Coleoptera; family Staphylinidae; genus Falagria; species Falagria sp. GC000072. The sequence continues at coordinate 11,878 of JASKGN010033251.1, read as the reverse complement.
TTTGTTACGACCATAGTGACACAGAGATATTGCATTTTTTACAGTTCAAGTGCCATGACTATTTTGAAAAGGGTGAATTGCATGAACCTCTATTTGCGAAATGCGGATGTTGTGAATTTAAATCATCGGAACATCAAGTGAATACAACTTGGAAGGATCAAGGGTATCTCATCTATCTGAATAATTTATAACACGTAATCGTTTATCCAAAGTACATAAAAAAACAGGCTATTCATACTCATTTTTATTCTAAGATTTTTTTTCAAGGTATAATAAATAATCTTAACTTTTTTTAAAATCAATCTCATAAAATATTCACTTTAAAACAAAGTTATTACTCATAATTCACTGTCAACATTTGATTTTTGCATTAATTGCAAAAAAAAAACATCCCAAATTCCCAAAACCTTTTAGGTCCTTTCGAAAAACATTGAAATATATGTAAATTTATGACCCCCATGATATTTACATAATCATTGTTTTGGTTCCCGCGCCTAAATTTACTTAATTTGATTTAAATGTCCTCTCAAAAAGTATGAATAATAAGCTAATCATTTCATGCCAACTTCTCCCAAATACTTTATATTTTAATTTAGTTCGAGACCCTGAAATATATTTGGAGCATGCTAAATTCAAAACAATTTTCCCTGGAGGATTCTAAATTCTCAAAGGAAATTCCTGCGAAAATAACTCGACTCACCTGCCATCGACTGCATCAATGATTTCCACTTCCAGCCCTAGCTCGTCGAAACAATGTAACATCCGTTGTCGCCTTTCGGGTCTCCTTAATAGATTTATCATGAAGATTTTATCGAATCCAAGAGTAGTCTTCTTTGGGAATAAAACATATTCTCCAAACAAATCACGATTCAATGATAATGGAGGATGGTCCACAAGGATTTCTAGCTTTAAATTTGTTAGTTGAACAAGATCATGTTGTAAAGAATCATCGTTCTCTAAAGGAACCATAATGAATCCATAAACTTCATCGTTACAAACGTGCAATGGGATATTGTTGGTTCTAGCAGAGATTGCAAATGTAATTATATCATCTCTTGGTCCTGTGTAGTTTGCTACTTTCTCAGGCATGTAAGTAAGCAAATCAGATTGCTTTATATTGAGGTTTAAGAGAACGGCGGAATGTATCATAGGTACATCAAAGCATCCTTGCTTTTCACGATTCAGAACGGGTTTATAATCTTCTGTTCTTTCATAATAAAAATCTTCAGTCATACCGTGCCAGAAATTTGAATAAAGACCATCGGATTTTAAAAGAGGAGCAACTACAGGTAAATTTTTAGATAGTAAAAGATTTAATGTATTTTTGTTTATTAAAAATGTGTCCGCATCTAACATCTGTAATAAAAAGACATAAACTCGAATAATTTTTGGCATAATTTTCTTCCATATTTATTAGCTAGTTTTGTTCAGCAATTTTATTTCAAAAGTGTGGTTGTAATGTAGGCAACCAACAAAACTCAACAAATAATACTACTGAAGTTTCAATTTAAATATTAAAAAACAACAAGAAATAAATGGAATATTAACTCACCAATAAATAATCTGCCCAAATATCCCGAGCATAATTCAAAAGGGTTTCTCTCAATTGAATAATGTAGTTGAACCTTTCATCAGTCCAATAGCCTATGCCCCTTTCATCACTTAAATTTTTCATAGCTCTGCTACTTTCATCATCATAATAAACTTTTACATTATGATATTTATTTTGTACACTTCTTAACCACTTGTTTAATATTTCAATTGAATTATCTATATTATGATCACACTTGATCCTGTAACAAATTGATAAATTTACAAAATTTGTAAGTTTTAAAAATAACGTTTACGTACCATAACGATATCCGATTTTTTGGATAATCCAAATTCTCCAGAAGAGTTAAAAAATACGGGAGTGTATGCGCTTTATTTCGTATTAAAATTCCAATCAACACTGTCGGTTTCTTCAGTGTACTTCCGGTACCCGCACTATTACTAATTACTGATAAAAAGACAACTTGTACTAAACCAAACAGAAACAGCAGCTTCATTTTGAAAATTTTAAAAATATATGTTCTAATATTTCATAAATTCGGCGAAATTAGAACAAATGATAATGATTCGGCACGATAGCACCTCGGTCTTGATAATGAATAAAACAGAACATTTGTTTGTATTACTGAAACATTAACCCAAACACAACATCACTGCGATTGAAGCAAACTGATACTCTGAGAACACATTACTGGCTTTGTTGCACACAGTTGAATATATGTATAGAATTAGTTGGAATTGGAAATCAGCTGTTTGCCAAATGAAGCATGTGGAATGTAGCAGGAGCAGCAGGAGCGAAGGGCATTCCAAGGGCATGGAGCATCAACAGGCAGAAGCATAAAAAAGCTTCATTAATAGATATAAATACTTCCTGAAATTAAATATGTACATTCAACTTTTATTGTCAATGTATATTAGTTTGCTGTATGCAAGTATATTGAATTTACAATTTTCATTCTAGCGTTGCAGACGCTCCTCAGCTGTTCAGTGTAAAAAATATTGAAATACAAATAAAGAATTTTAGATTTATATTATTCATAATAATAGAAAAGGTGATTTGAATAACTTGTAGGAATATTGAAAAGAAGAACTGTATGTCTTTATAATCATATTATCTGTATTGCTATATAATTAATAATTTTATCTTCTTGTTCTTACTAAAGTTTTTCCAAGTTTTTCACAACATTTAAAGCAATCTTAACTAACTTATTAAAATAGCATGAACAGCTGACATAAACTTGATATGCTGCATAACATTCCAAATTGGAAATTTGTTATGCAAACTGAATTTTCCAAATGATTTAAATTAAAAATATTTATAAACTTTTATCATATGCAACTTGTATTACCCGAGCATACAACCCGTATAACAAATTGTTTAAAAAGTATTTTGAGGTTAAATATACTAATCGTTCTCATTGAAACGTGTTCTTGTTTTCATCAAAATTTACAGTTTATAAAAAATCTTCAAAAATGGCTCTTCGTGTGCAATTTGAAAACAACAACGAAGTTGGTGTTTTCTCAAAATTAACAAATGCCTATTGCTTAGTTAGCATTGGAGGATCGGAAAATTTTTACAGGTAAGTACAATTATTGCACAATATTATAACAATAATAATAATAATAATAATTCAATACTTGCAGCACATTTGAAGGTGAATTATCAGAAACTATCCCAGTTGTACACACTTCTTTAGCTGGATGTCGAATAATTGGTAGAATGTGTGTTGGAAACAAAAATGGATTACTTGTACCAAATTCCACTTTTGATACTGAACTTCAACACATTCGAAATGCTTTACCAGAAAGTGTTAAAGTTCAAAGAATTGAAGAAAGGCTTTCAGCTCTTGGAAATGTAATAGCTTGCAATGATTATGTCGCTTTAGTGCATCCTGATTTAGATAGAGAAACAGAAGAAATTATTGCAGATGTATTAAAGGTTGAAGTATTCCGACAAACAATTGCAAGCAATGTTCTTGTTGGCTCCTATTGTGTTCTTAGCAATCAGGGAGGTCTTGTTCATCCTAATACTACTATTGTTGATCAAGAAGAGTTATCTAGTTTGCTTCAAGTACCTTTAGTTGTGAGTATGAAAAAAAATTTACTTAAAACTTAAAAAATATATAAATGCTAATATTAAATGTATTTATTTAAATTTTAGGCTGGTACTGTAAATAGAGGCAGTGAAGTTGTATCAGCAGGTATGGTTGTAAATGATTGGTGTGCTTTTGCTGGTATGGACACCACATCGACGGAATTAACAGTTATTGAATCAATATTCAAACTCAGTGAAAAAGTACCTTCTTCAATTACATCTTCTATGAGAGCAAGTTTAATAGAAAGGTTTGTTGTATTTCTAAATAAGATAATTTCAGTATCAAATTTAAACTAAGTTTTTATACCACACAAATCTAAATTCTCTAGTGCTATATTTTTAAATAATTAAATTGTATAGAATTATATAAATTATAAGTTTCAAATAGTACAATTTCATATAATATTCTGTTTCAGCATGTCGTAAACTGGGGTCATCGTTATTTCCGCCGCCCACATATTCTACCACAATGATATGGAAACCACATTAAATTATGGAAAATATATATTAACGTATTTGAATTATCGTTTAATCGCCTTCTTTACCCGGTGGTTTGAAGTTACAGCTGCTAGATGTAGTGTTTCCAAAAAATCAATAATTTCAAGCATGTGCAGAGTCAGTGCACGAATAAAACACTTTCCGGCAACATATGTTTACAATGTTTTGCTATTTTACTGATTTATATCTTAAATAAAAGTGATTTTCGACTATATTTTTTATTTATTATATTATCTCCTTCCGTGAGTGATTCCCTATCTTAATTTAGTTACTAAAACCATACAAATCTCCCACAACTGAATAGTCTTCTGCATGCAGTAATCATTACTAGTTACAAACGTCATGGCTACATATCCAGGAATGAATCTTTCAGGAGAAATACGAGAAAGTATTTCTCTTGATGAAGATGACTTGAGCGACGTCGAAGATGAAGTTTTTATACGTGATGGCAAAGCTCGATTTAAGGTATTGTAAATATGATAATTATATCGCATTTAAATGTTCACTTGTTGATTGTTACTTGTCATTAGTATTCAGAAGATATTGGACTTAAAAGGCCTTTGATGGCTCCTAGAAGAAAACTTACTAAACCCGACTTTAAAAGTAGATTACGAAATCGTCCTCCTTGCAGGCCTTATTGCAAACCATGCTGTTATTTTTGCGGGGGTGTATTAGTTTTAACTGGTAAGTAATACAATCTTATAGAGCAAATTTATTTAGTTAATCGCCGGTATTTCCACAGCTAGATAAGTTTATTTATACCTGTAATAAACTTTATTTTATGGATGTTTGAATAATATTTATTCCGGATATAATTAAACTTACCTAACTGTGGGAATACCGGCCCTTAATAACACAATAAATAATCTTAAACAATGTTTCAGGTATAATTGCAATGGTTGTTATAATAGTATCAATGTTTCCATTACCAATAGATAAAATGAAAAGTTGGATAGTAACAAAATCTAACCAGAATATGACTGAATTCTTGTTGCCTTGTAGTGAATTAAAGGTGACAAATGTTTGGACGGTATCATTTCCCAAACTCACATCAGAATCGTCCATTAGGACAGTGGATATCAATCAAGATGGTATTGACGACGTGATATTTGGATTCGGCACTGGTGATAATAATGCATTACCGGAAGAAATATTTTGTCCTATGTTCATGGGAGTTGCAAGTCCTTGTGGTGGAGGAGTTCTTGCTCTTAATGGTCTTAATGGAAATATTATATGGAAGAAACATTTGCCATATAATGTTTTTACTACTTATTGTTCTGGAGATTTAAATAATGATACTATCAATGATTGCTTAATTACTGGGAATAAAGGAGTAAGTAATGGAAATTTTATTACAGGATAATTAAGTTTATGTATTTTGTGATCTTTTAGATGTTAATTGCTATTAATTCAAAGGATGGAAGTACAATTTGGGATTTTAATTCAGTTAATAGAATACAAAATTTAAAAATGGATATTTATGCCGGTAATTTTGTTTTTGATCTAGATAAAGATGGTATTATGGATGTTTTAGCTGCACATACTTCTCAAAAAGGTAATAGACATGAAATAGCTTAAATTTTACCAAATTTGTATGTGCCTTTTAGATAATGAACGTTCTGGCCATATTATACTTATATCAGGCAAAACAGGAAACCAAATATCACAAATTGCAACACCAAATAATGTAGAGACATATTATATACCTCAATTGTTGCCTCAGAAAGATAGACAATATTTGATATTGCTAGGGACTGGCAGTCCTACTAGTAGTGGCAATTTAATTACGATTTCACTAGCTAATTTCTTAAATGGAAATGCTGTAAGTTAATTAAAACTTGAGAATTCTGTAATATAATTCTAAACTATGAATATTATTTCAGAGTTATAATACAATTTATGAACACAAGGCAAGTGGTGTGATTTCACCATCAATTTTAGCTGACATTACAGGCGATGGACAATTGGATATAATATCAGCATTATTTAATTCTACAATAATTGCTATTGATGGGGCTACATTTAAGCAGATTTGGAATGTTACTGTAAATAGTTCGGAGACATTAAGTATTCCAACACCAGGATTTTTTAATGATGATAATGTAACAGACTTTCTTGTAAAATATCAAACCGGTCCAGGCTTTCCAGTTTATTATTACAGTCAAACATTTGTTATTGATGGTAAAACTGGAGAAATCTTGAATGCTTCTCGTGTAGAGGATACTGTAGGGTCCCAAATGGGTGGCCTTACCCTAAGTACTGAAAAGCATGGTTTTGATTTCTTCCTATATTGGACAGCAGATTGCAAAGGATATGAAGGACGAAAGGACACATTTTCATATTTAAGTGATACAACATTACTAGAAGAAAATTATGCAGATTTATGCCGATTGCGTTTTAACTCTTCAAAAGTAACAAAGCTTTTCGCGCTTAATCAATTTGATCAACCGCCTGGGATGGAAATTTACTCTTCCGATAATATGATAAATATAGAATATAATAATAGTAAATCTTCTCTAGAAGAAGCTGTAGATTACTTAATGAAACATCCTGAAGTGCAAGTACAAAAAACACCAGAGTTTGAAAATAAACAATCATTCAGGCCTAATGTCCCTTCGAATAAGGTAAAAACATCATTTAGGCATAAGTTTGATGATCAAGGATTGCTTAAAAATTATAATACCAAGCCTCAAAATAGACAAAGACCAAGTCAGGTGGGTATAACAAAGAAATTTCTTTTGAGTTATTTACTATAAATATAAACATTGTATTTATAGGTACCAGAAAAATTCGAAGATTACGACCAAATTCCAGAGTCCTGGCAAAAAATGAATTATCCTATTGGTTTACAACAGCAAGTACCAGATGAAGAAGAAACATATTTATACGATGACGAAGTATCAAGGATGTATAATGAGAATAAAAATATGTTTGACTTAAATAATCGTGACACCAGAGGAGATTTTCCAGGCAACAGTGCTTCTTTTAAAAAAGATCTTGGTAAAAATGGTATTTATGATTACAAAAATATTCAACAATCGAAAAATCGCTTATTACATGATCTGAACAGTTCACCTACAGAAATTTTAAAAGACACGTATTTTAAAAGTCTAGAACATCAATTAAGAAAAAATAGATTTGAACAAAGGGATCTTAAATCACATTACGACAAAATTAAAGAGAACGAAGAAATTAATAAAGTAATTGAAGCGGAGAAGAAGAAAGCATTGAATGTATCAGTAAATCTTTGGGATTTAGAAACTGAGAAAGAAATGGAAGATAGAAAATATGGCTATGCAAGAGGAAAACGTAGTGGTGTTAAAAACATTACAAAAAATGGTGTACCATTATTGAGTTCAATAGGTAATATTTTATAATAACTAAAATCAAAGACATTAAACATTAATTCTATTGGTATTTTTAAGGTACATTGGTGAAAACTTTAGAACCTGCTCGAAATGCAATTGATTTAATCTTTCTTACATACTGGACACCATCAAAACCAGGCCCAATAATTTTAATTCAAAAAGATTTTGATTGTATAGCAAATAAAATGAAAAATGCAAAGAGTTCCAAAGGTAAAGTTAATGTTATTGCAATAAGTTAGTTTTCTATAGGTAATACATATTTTTCTTTATAGAAATGATAAATTCTGCACAAGAAAATATCAAAGAACAATATCAAAAAGAATGTCTTAGTGAACGTGGTGCTTTGCCTGCATTTATGCCACAACAAGAAGAAGATCATCCGAATTCAAATATTCCATATAAAAATGAAATATCACAAGTGAGATTAGGACAATTAACAGTTTATCGCGTGAGGATCGAATGTGTCCGATGTAATATTCAAAATAAAGGTGAACGTTGTGCCAAATTTCTCAATCCAGAAAGTACAAAAAATGTTTGGTCTGCTTACTTAAATCGACAAGGAGATGGTATATTCCAAACTTAATTAAGTTAGATTACTTGTTGTTGGTGTATAATTTAACAAAGAAAAAGAGGACAATCTGTAAGATATATTGTACAGTGTGCCGTGAAACTATAAAATTATGTATTATTGCGATAAAAATAAATATAAAATAAAATTATGTGTGTTATTACAAGAGTTTTGTAATTTTGTGTTGAAAATGTATTCAAATTTTATAAAATATAAGCATTTTGTTCATGATTTATTTATAATGAGAATGCAACAAATTATCACAAAATTGATGCACAAATTTAATATATTACATTATTCTAGGCCAAAGTAATTTAAATCGTTCAGAATTCGTTACATAGGATATTTTTTAACAACTTAATTTTAGAGTATTAATAGTATTTACTAGACTTATATAAATTAAATTATTTTAATATGTATTCACATTTACACTAAACTTAAAATATTCGTTTAAATGTAGGCCTTAATTGATTAAATTACAACTGAATACTTATGAATGAGTTTCTTTGCACACACCTGCTATAATTGTATTTGATATTGCACAGAAATCACGATAATGTACAGATTTTTCTTAGATTAATTTCATATAATATATATTTATGTAATTCTTAACTCGTAAAAATGGCAAACAAAAATTTAATTACTAAACGGTCACTAAGCATTTGTTCAATTGTTTTCAAAAAAGTAAAAACAAATAGTCTAATCAAGCAACTCAAAATCGCTAATTCTATAGATATGTACAATATTTTCAATTATGGTTCTTTTTCATAAACATAAAATTCTTCGGAATAAATATGTTTGTTTTGTGATAAGTGAATTAACTTCGAATTCAGTTTTGGCACATTGAAAACTACTACAATAATACGGATTCAATTAACATACGACTAGCTGTTTATATTCTATAATCTAACGATTAATAAATTCGTTAATTTTATTGTATTTATGGCATTTTCTATTTTGTATGCCCTATTTTATGAAAGTCCAATCGACAAGGTTTGTTTGTCTATAAAATGTTGTACTTGTTTTTTAAAAGATAATTTAGAATTTCAATTGTTGATTCAAGTAGTAATTAGATTAGGTCTGTTCATGACGAAATAGTAACATTGATTCTTTAATTTTCTTACAGTTGATTTCTTTATTTATTAACTGATGAAGAACCTTTAGAAAATAAATTTCATTTTCTCTCCCAACTAGCATTATAAAACCATGAAGTTTCATCTTTTGATTTGCTCCAACTATTTTCTAAATTATTATCCTAAAATGTCAAAATTTTTGAATTTTCTATATATATTGTTAAATAAAATATTATCATGTAAATATAAATTATATTTTGTGAGAACTTACCGCAAATTGGGAATGTCCCATGGTGGAACTACTCAGATAGTCCATGTTAGTATAATAGGAATAATTATTGTAACAATTGGCACTTGCACTGCTTGTGCTCAAAACGGAGGGTTGATTAGTATTGCACCAGCGATGTTGCTCCAAGGGAAAACTGTCTATTGATGCTGGTGACCATATGCTGGAATTTCCTGCGGTTGAGTATGCAGATGTTACAATCTAAAAATGTTAATTAATTAAAAACAAATTTATATTACAATGTATTAGAGTTTGTTTTAAATTAAATATGAACTTACTGGTGATGAACGATTAGTCGTTGAAGTAGTTATCGATGATTTGGTATAATTAGGACTTTCTCTTACTTGTGGTGTTGTGGGTACTATAGGAGAACTTGTTGATGAACTAAAATTGTTAAAACAAATGAAATATTTATAAAATAATATATAAAATAAAAATGTACATACCTGGTATTTGTATTATTATTGTTGTTATTATTTGACACTGCAGGTGATGATGATTTACTAATAATACTTTTACTTTTAATTCTGTTATTTTTCTCTACTTGATTATGTTGTTTTTGTTGTTGTCTGCATTTCGCTCTTCTGTTTTTAAACCATACCTGAAACACCCAAATATTAAAAATCGTTAATAACTAAAATATGTATTTTAAAATTCTGACAATATTAGTATCCTTCGTTTTCATTCTATATGAAACAAAATCTATATTGACTAAAGAAACCCAACTATTCCATTATTTGAAACGTATACGATGTCACTTTGCACTTAAAAGTTTTCACATTTGTCCAACTTTAGCATAGAATTTAAATCTATAGCATATACTGCGTACTTTATATTCATTCTAAATAAAACTTTACGTAGTGGTATTTTTCGCTCCCTTGAAAACTATAAAAATGCATCAAACGTCACCGAAAAAAAAGTCCCAATTCATGCAGTGGTTTCCGGACAAAATAAACGAAATCAATTTCATTCTTAAGTAAGCATGTATGTATATAGCAAAAGTTAATGTGGTCGATATAAATGGCATGTCAAGAAATGCGTGCAGTACTTGATCGTGATTTATACTATGGGGTGTAAGTAGTGGGCACAATTTCGACCGCCCCCTAATTCGCACAACAAAGACCCGGAGGTGCGACGTGCTTCTGCATAACGCAAAGAGCCTAAGAACTTTCCATTCACGCCAGCGAAAAAAGATCGCTTTCTAATAGTCGTTAGTAATTTATTATATACGTGTACAATGATCACTCCTGTGACGTGCTGTTCCATTTCGTATATATTTGTTTCTTTATTGCACGTACTACACCTTTTTTCATGTAGTACCTATACATACTTGCCGTTATACAATAGACCCCAGTTACTTATTTTATTGTTGGCACACGTCTATCGGCCCTGCGGGGGTAATTTCAATGTCAAACGTCCATAATAAGTCGTTAGCAGTTACAAAAATCAACATTAAAAAGCTCCCATTGTAATTTTAATTTGAGATACATATTTGTTGCGCAAAACTGGACCACTGTTACACCCAGATATCATAAACATTATGAATTTATAATAAAGCCAAGTATTATATTTACTTTATGAAGCAAACAGAATACAATTATAACAACGAATGGATAGTAATCCTATTCCTAGCAACTCTCAGTGATAATTTCTTATATTAAAATATTCTAGTTGGTTGTTTTCTTAAAGCAGCAGATGTCTTACCTGTACTCTCGATTCGGGCAAATTAATTTTCAAAGCGACTTCTTCCCTCATAAAAATATCGGGATAACGAGTCTTGGCAAAAAGCGCCTCCAGCACATCCAACTGCGCTCGAGTGAACGTCGTCCTTTCTCTGCGTTGTTTCCTTTGGTTACCTGGAAGAGAATTCTAGGATTAAACAAATCTCTCTTGTTCACATCGCACTCGTTCCCATCAACGAATTGAAATGTGCAAATAGATGATGTTGATGGTGTAATTGTTTGCGTAGGGCAGATACACCGTTAACTTAATTACTGCCCTGCAGGTACTTACATCCAGTAAATTAATAAATTTCAAAGTGTTTCATTTGAATGAAATAAAATAAATACATTAAATTATGAATTACACAGTTGTGTTTTGTTTTGTTTTATTTTATTTTATCAATGGGAAAGTTTAAAATGATCTAAAAATATATGTACCGTTTATTTTGAAATTAAAATGATGAATGAATTCTGAAATTTTAGAGCTAATAATATTTGGAAGTGAATATTTACCTCCGGGGTAACCCATTGTACCATGTAAAGAATCCACGGGGAGTCCATGCAATCCTAATCCGGGTACAGGATAAGGAGCCGATTTGAGATATGCCATACCTGCCGATGAACCACTGCCACATGAAGCTCCAAAACCCGCGAATGATGACAAGTCGCTGTCTGGGTTGCAACTAAATAATACCGACAAACAGAAAATCATTATATG
>JASKGN010033224.1:0-18757 GCA_030556245.1 Falagria sp. GC000072 | reverse complement strand
TTTTAATTTTTTGAGTGTCTTTTTTGTTTTCGAAAAGTGCCATTGAATAATCTTTCTTGTTGATTATTTTCATTTTACATTTTCCTTGCACTTTTCTAAAAATTAGTGTTTAACTAAATTTACAATATCAGATTATCATATTTTATGATAATACATAATTTCTGTTATTTCATATTATTGCTCCTGCTCGCTTTTGAATCGATTTCTTATTTTGTTGGCCAGTATTGCAAGGAATACTAAAACGCAGGTGATGAAGATTATTCTGATTAAATCTAATCCGTATTCAGTGTTGTTAGTGTTGAATATTTTAAGTAATGGTTTTTCGACTGTAATGTGGTTTTCTATTAGAAAAGTTTTAACTATTTCAAATTTTTCAACCAAGAAAGAGGTTAATATTTTCATGACGATTGGTAATCCTATTATTACTAATCCAATTACAACTAGGTCATCCGTCATGTCATTGTTATTTTTACTAGTATTCATTTTTTCTCCTTGATTGCTTTTTTAGACTTGCATGAATTCTTGTGGGTTAAATTCTTCGCCTATGCCTGCTGCTTCGTTTTCTTTTAGTGTTTTTATTGGATCTAGTTCTGGATAGTCTAAGGCGTACACGTATTTTGCTGCTGCTACATCTTCCATGTCGAAATCGAATTTACTTTGTTCTTCCTTTTTTTTAGTTTTCTTTTTAGCTTTTTCCTTTATTTCTTCATTTTTTATTAAAGTGTCTATATCTTCTTGTAGTTCGAGTTTTTTGGTTTGAATATTGGAAGCTGCTTGAACTACCACTCTTTTATCGTATGGTTCTAAATTGTTTAGAAAGTCTTGGATTTGATAGAACGGAACTTTGAATTCTGTGATTGTTTCTTTTGTATAAGAGTTGGAAACAAATCCATGACCTCTCCCGCCTACCCCATAAAAGTTTTGTTTCAACACCATTCTTTTTGCTATTTCATCAGCATTGCCTAAAAGAACACGATTATTTACGTTTCCTTTTATCTCTCCTGGCAGAGTTGAAGCGTCTGGTCTTTGTAATGTGAAGCGAAGTTTTACTCTACAAGCTCTAGCAAGCCTAGCTAGACTTCCGAAGTTGTTTATTATTTCAGGGAATTCTTTACCTAAAGTTTCTAAAAGCTCAGCTGCCTCATCAATGTAAACATAAATCGGAGTGAAGCCTTTTCTAACGTTTCTATTTTTTTGAATAGCTTTGTATCGTCTATTCATTTCTTTAACCAACATGTCTATTACTTTCATCATTTCAAAATCAGTAATAGCTAAATGATCAACATATTCTGCAAAATCAAGCCAATCCATTCCACCTTTAGGGTCGATAATGAAAATGTTTGATTGAACTCCTTTAACATCTCTTTCAATAATTCTTTGTACAAGATCCCCCATATCGGCAAAAGTTTTTCCAGCACCAGTAGTAGCTGCTGTTAAAGAATGCGGGCTTTCATTATTAGTAATGTCTAAAACCTCCTGTACAGCCCCTGTGTTTTGGTTAGTTGTATAACCAATAAGAGTACTCATAGGTTCTAATTTTTCTACAATTGTAACCAGATCTTGGTAATCGATTTTAATATTTTCTAAAGGTGGTCTGTAGAAAATTTGGAAAGAATCATCATTGAAATTAAGCATCGGAACGTAAACCCCATTTTGTGGAAGAGGAAGATCACGATTTAAAAGCTCTCTCACAGTAGTTAAATATGCTTTTTGTTTAGATTTGCCTGTTCTTTCAAAAGTTCCAGCACAAGCGCTAATAACTTCTACATCGTCAACTATTTTTGTTTCATAGGAAGTGAATTTTATTTCTGTTTGCATAGCTTCTGAAATAACGTCTTTCGTACGATTAATTTCTTCAGTTTGTAAATCAGTCGTAATGAAAGTAATGGTTTGATTTGTAGAATTTATATTATTTAACTGCAAATAGTTTTTTTCATTACTAGTTATAATTTTTTTTATTTTTTCTAGTAAGTCATCCAAATATAAGGGATTTATCACATTATGGTTTTCGTATTTCAAAATATAATATTTTTCTTTCCCTTGCCTTTTAATGGTTAGGAATTTAGAAGGGATTTGTTTGAATCCTAAGAGTTGGAAAAGTTGCTCGTTTAAGATTTTCTGATTTTTGCTTTTAATATTGAATTGAAAATTAAACAGTTTAAGTTTTGGAATTAAAAATATTATTAATATGTTTGCTATTAGAAAATATGGGATTTTAGTTAAATAAAATAAAATATCAGCCATTACAATTATTAAAAGTATTTGTAGTTTTGTTTGTACTTTCATTCTTCTTTCCTTTAATTCAAGTCGCCTAGAGTTTTTTTATAAACTTCTATTAACTTGTCTAATTTCCATTGATTGTTTTCCAAAACCATTTCGCAGTTCACTATTAGTCTTTGATAAAACTCTTCAGTTTCATAAGAGTAATTTTGGTCAACAATATAGCTGAAATATTGTTTAGTGTTTGTACTCTTTGGTGTTGGTTCTAAATTTTTCTTCAAAGAAACAATTATTTGACTCGGTTTTTCAGAATTTTTTAAATTATTCCATTGAAGTCCAAAATTTTGATTTAACGGAAGCCTAAAATTCTTATAAGCTTTTTCAGTCAATAAACCTTCTTCAAAAACATTTTTTACTCGACTTATTGGAGTTTTATCAATTTTTGGATTTATAGAATATATACGGTTCAAAATATTTTGTAATATTTCATCAGCAGTATTTACAGGGGTTTTAATAGGGTTGTTCTTTTGAGAATTTTTATTTGTTGAAAAAATGGTTTTTTGATATTCTTCATTTCTTTTATTTGGGAAAAGAGAAATAACAACTGCTATTGTAAAAACAATAACTGCCATAATTAAAAATAGTGCTGGAATTTTTTTAATCCCATTTCCGACTGCTCGTCCTGAAACAACTACTCCATGAGCTACTTTATTACTTAATTCTTTAAACATTTATACTCTCCTAAATTCTGAATCAGCATCGAATCCATCTCTTATACGAATTTGTAAACCTATATCTGGGGCTTCAATAACTTGGTTTTCTCCTGAAACTAAGGCAACGTGTTCTGGAACTCCCGGGGAACTAAAATTCGATAAAACAACATCCCCTGGTCTTGCTTCTTCTTTAGAAATAATATGGCCTGGCTTTGTTAAATCAGGGTAAATAGAATAGGTACTTGCTCCTGACCAACCGATGTAACCTGCTTTTATGTATGCCCAAGTTACAAGTCCGGAGCAGTCAAAACCTGTTTCAGGGGATTTACCGCCCCAAACGTACATTGTTCCTAGCTGTGTTTTTGCGTATTCTAAAGCTTTTCTAGCCATTTCGCTGGAACTTTTAGCATTTGGTTTATCTCTTAAAATATATTTCCCAGCGTTATCATAAATTCTTTGCACATACCCTTGTGTTTCAGCAAAAGGTGGAATCCCACCATATTTAATAACATTTCCAAGCCCTGCATTGTAAGCAGCTAATGCTAATTTAATAGGATCCGTATTTTTATCTAAAGTTCCGTCCTTTTGTAACTTTTTCACTTCGCTTAGCAGATAACACATGTAATTCCCTTGTGCTCTAATTGCTGATTCTCCGTTAAAAATATCTGGGTTAGGATCATCTTTTGTCGACACTTTATACGCTTCCCAAGTACCAGGCATGAACTGTGTTAAACCAGCAGCCCCTACTGGGCTTACTGCCTTTTCGTTCCATCCAGACTCAGCAGCATCTTGAGAGGCTAATATGCCCACTGGAATATTGCATTTTTTTGAAGCTTCAATTAAAGGTTTAATAAATCGTGCTGGAACGTTTTCAATAGTCCCATTAGTTTTTCCTAAAAGATTTGTACAAAGATCGTAAGCTGGATTATTATCTGTTGTAGTTGTTTGTATGAGTTCTTTGGCTTCTGGAATATCATTTTTCTTAAATTTATTAGTTATGATTAATTTAAAATTTTTACTTTCCCCTAAAACAGTTCCCGTTTTTATTTCAGTATTGTTTTTAACTTTCACATAACTTAAGTCTTGATATTCAATTAGATAGTTTTTGTTTTCTATTTTTGTTTCAATTTTTATACTCTTTTTCCCAACAAAAACTATTTTTCCATCTGAAATACTTTTCACTTTAACTTTCAGCATTGTTGAATATATAAGAGTATTTTGTTCAGAACTTGTTGGATATAAACCAGTTACTGGGGATTCAAAAGGATATGTTTTTGATTCTTCTTGAAAAAAAGATTCACACGATAATTCAGCTGCAGAAGAAGAACTAGAACCTGTAGTCATAAAAAGTAATAACACTACTGGAGCAAAAACTATTGAAAATAGTAACGCTATAATCGTAAAAAGGAGTACTAATTTTACTTTTTCAGTGTTTTTAATAATGCTTGTGGTTTTTGAAATCAAATCTTGTTTTTTCATTGGTTTCTCATCCTAGAAGCAATATCTAATAGTTCTTGGTCTTCATCTGATTCATATTGAACATTCTCATTAGCTATCTCATTTTCAACATCTTCCCCATAACCATAGTTATGGTTAATTATTTCGTTAAAGTCAGATTCTTCTCTTTCTGAAAGTCCTTCGGATTCTAAATAATTCTCGTAATAGCTATCATCATTTTGTGCAGTTGTTGAAATTTGGCTGTCATTATTTTCATTTGAAATATTTTGAATGTTGTCAGAATTATTGTTTGTAATATTTTCACTACTCTGTGCAAAAGCATTTTCAACTGCCCTATCGTTTTCTGACTGTTCTGAGCTTCCAATTTTTTCTGTTTCAGATTCAGAAACCTTTTCAAATACTGAAGAATCCTGTTCCACTCCCATATCCTCAGAAGGCAAATGCTCAGCTTCCGCTAATTCGTCAGCTCCAGGCTCATATGCAGGTTTTGGAATAGTAATATCGTTAGTAGTTTCAGAATTACTGTTTTCTTTTTCAACTGATTTTGCAACTTCATCATCAACTTCAACTTCCAGAGCACTTTTTTGGCCATCAATACGAGTACTAATTTTTTCTGTCCAAGCTGGCATTTTTATTAAAGCGTAAATACTTGCAATAAATACAATAATTACACCTAATAAATGTTTATATACTTCTGAAGTTGTATTTGCTGAAGCTAAGAAAAGACCAGCATAATCCATTACTACAACTACCAGAACTATAGACATGAACATATTTAAGAATTGGATTAAGCCAGTTAATAGTTGTTTTACTAAAAATTTCCTACCAGCTGGAATAGGAGAAAAGAAAATTAAGACATATAAACTCATAGCTTTAATTGCTACTTTTAATGCAGCTAAAACTACTCTCCAAGTTAAAACTAGTATCATTACCAAAATACAAAAAGATATGAAGTCGAGTATTAAAAATTGAAACCACATATTAGCGTTAGGATCATTACCATAAGCCGAGGCAGTATCTCCTTTTTCAGTACTTCCAGTATGGTCTTTACAACCGTCAAGGTTTCGTCTTTGTCTATCATCTTCGCTAGGACTAGCAGAAAAACCTAAATTATATTCTTTAACACAGTCCCCCCCTAAACCGTCCACTTTAATCCCAGAAGGCAATTCTCGGTCAATTATTGTCCCAAAATTTCCTAATTGTAGGGGTAATCTAATTGTTGAATCTACTAAAGTTGTTTGTAAATTTTTTATGATTGCATTTATATCTTCGGTGTCAGCATTTTCAATATTTTCAACATTGATTAATAGACCAGCCATCTGAACAGAAAAATTTCTTGCTTGAATAATATAACCGTCTTCAGGATTCAATATTGCTTTAAAAGGGCTGATAGTTATTCCAGTTGCAATCCCCGTAATCATCATTCCATAGAAAATGTTTTTTATAGCAGCACCTTTATTTCCCTTTAACATAAAATACAATCCAACACCTGCTGGTATCAGCATAATAAATAAGCTTTGCAAGCCTGATAGATCTAAAGCTCTTCTAATACCGTCATCGATTGCAGCTAAAGGGGTGTAGAAAATATTTAACCAGCCGAAACGTAAAACATAGTCCATTAGCCAAAGGGCTATACCTGCTAAAACAACATAATTGTTGTAGAAAATTGGCATGATTGTTTGCCAGAATTGATGAGAAAATTCGGTTGCTCCGCCTTTCCAACCAGAAAAACTATAATTCCACACAAGAACGTTATAACTATCGTGAACGTTCATAAATTTAAAAAATTGTAATCCTCTAGGATTGTTAGGGTCTTTCGCAATATCTGTAACACCGTCAGCTTCGCTCGCAAGTGCCCTAGGCATAGGAATTTTTACATACAAAGAAATAATTAAAACAAAATATGCTAATTTGCTTTTCAATCTAACAAAAGCTGTGTTTAGTTTTGTTTTAATTTTCTTCCAATTTATTTTCATTTAGGAAACTTTTTCTCTTTGTGAATGTTTAGATCTATTAAGGGAGTTTTCAAAGTCTTGGATTTCTAATTCAATTTCTTCAATGGTTTGTAATTTTGATTTTGAATCCCCAGAAGATGAATTTAATGCGTTTAATAAGTCTGGGTCGTTAATAATATTTATTTTTACTACTCCAAGATTTTTATTAGGGTCTTTTACAACAGCTTGGCCTTTATAGTTTCTTAATGTTTTTCCATCTCCACCTTTAGGGGATAATCCATTTAGGAAAAGTTTTTTAACGAACTCTTTTCTCTCTTCTGGCACTCCTAAAATTTTGCATTGTTCTTCAGCTAGATCCTCAGTTTTGGTAGCAAATGCAAATACTGTTCCAATAAGTCCGATTAGTTTTTTATATTTTTCAGCGATTTCTAAGGCTTGAACAATTAATATAAGCGCAGCTTTATTAGCTCTAGACTGAGTTAATTGTTTTATTAGTACTGCTTCTGCAATTGGGGAAGAAAGAAAAGCGATAGCTTCTTCGTAACTGGTAATACTCAATTGGTTTGGGTTTCTAAAGCTAACATTTTTAACCATCACTGCAATTAAGTTGTAATAAAATGAACCAGCCATTTCAGCTTCTGTTAAACCTGTTTTTTTATTCAAATCTGTTGGAACGGTTAAATCTTTTGTGGAGAAAGATAAGTAATGAAAGTTTTTTGGAATAATTGGAAGGCTTTCATCCATGACCGCTTTATAAAATTTATTTGTTGTGAAAATTAGTTGAACTGCTGAACCAAGTTTTTTAGTTTTTTCGTCTTCGTGTTTAGTTGCGTTAGCAAAATGTTCTACCCATTGCTTAAAAGATTTTAATTCTTTTTCTAACAAGTACGTGGATGTTAAGGTTCTCATTATTGGTTCGGCTTCTGGATTATTTGTTCCAAGGTCGAACATATGGAATAAAAGAGAGCGCATATCGGAACATGCTTCTTCTAAAAGATCATTGAATTCTAGATTATCTAAATGATCTTCTTCCCTGTATTTGAAAGCTGAGATAATTGGATCTAAAGTGAATTTTGGTTTAGCTGGATTAACATAGGCAATATTAATATTTTTAATTCCTCTTTTTAAAAGAAACTTTTTAAAATATAGTGCAAATCTAATTCTCTCTTCTTTAGGGGTAGGATCTACTACAATAAATTGAGTTTGATTTTCTAAGGGAATATCCTCCCCAATACCTTTACTTAAATTAAGTGCAGAAAAATATTTATCAGTAAAAGATTTACCCTCTCCTAAATCTCCTAAAAGGAGCATACCTAAACCGGTTTCCATTGTAGCTAATTCGTCAAAATCGAAATTAAATGGCTGGCTTGTTGCAAGTGTTCTATTTTCTCCGAAATACATTCCCTTATTGAAAAAAAGATTGCTTTTAGTAAAAGGGATTTGCGAGGCAATGCCTAAAGTGTTTGTAATATTTACTAAAGCTCTGCTGGGAATATTAATAGTTCCACCTGGAATAAAATTTTTATAATTATCTGCTAGCTCTAAACCTGTTGGAAAATATACTTGTGCATTAATACTTTCATAACTTCTAGTCAACTCGTTCAAAGTGTCCTGAAGTTTTATTTCACTATCAGCAACCACAGTAACTGTTAAAGTATATGAATGAACTGAATCGTTAGGGCTCGATAAAGCTTTCTTTTGAAATCTTTTATTATCAAACAATGCTTTAGCAACTTTAGTAGTCAGAGCATTTTTGGTATTCACATTACTTACATCATCAACACTACCTTTTATAAATTTTTCTTTTTTTTGTGCTATCTCTAAAGCTTCTTTCATAGGTTTAGTGGTTGCATTGATACTTGTATTAATGCTCACACCAGAACCAGTTTTAAACCTGGTTTTATCCAAAAAAGTCATTTTATTTAAAAATGAGGAATTAGGAAGATCAAAAACAAAAAAAGTACTTCTATAGCCAATATCTTGTGAATTTGATTTAAAGATAATGAATTTTGATGACAAAGCTTCTTTCAGGTTTTTAGAATATGAATTAGAAATTCTTTTAACACCAGCATCCCGAATAGAATTATCAACAATTTGTCCGCTAGTGATATTTGGTAATTTATCAATAGAAAAAAATGGTTCACTTGAGGTAGCTCGAGTAGCTTCATAATTATCTATCCACCTCATAATTGACGGGCTTGATTTATAAGAATCTGGAAAATTTTGTTTTAATCGTGTCCAAATTTTTCTTTCAGTTTCAGAAAACATTTCCTCAATTTCTGAATACGATAAATTTTTCGCAGTAATATTTTTTTTGAATACTTTTTCTTTAAAAATTGATAAGTAAGATGAATTCGATATTTTATCCGCTGAATTGAATCTATAAATAGGAATCCAAATATAATGAATGTTTTGTCTATAATCTTGAAGATCAAAAATCTTTGATTTAGCTTCTTCAACCAATGCTTTCATAGCAGGTCGTTTATCTAAATTTATAGTTCCTACAATATTATTCACCATGTCAGCAGGCATAATTTTTGTACTATATGTTGTTAAATTATATTCATTTAATGGGAAATCACGAAAAAAGTTAGCATGGGCATTTCTAACTGTATTTTTCTGCTCATCTGATAAAAAATTACTTTTGTTATTTCCGAATGTTAAATATTCTAAATATATAGTGTCTTTTGTTTTTCTATAATTCTTATAGGCTTCATCTTGGTATCCAATTTCTACACTCATTTAATTTTCCTTTATAAATTGCTTCCAATTTTTTATTTCTTTTTTTAAAGAATTATTAGAAATAGAGCCGCCACTGATAAGTGTTTTTTTGTTTACCGTAAAAAGGATAGATTTCATTTTGGCATTGAGTTTATCTTCAAATCCGAATTTCAATGCAGTTTTTCCCATGACAAAAGCAAGCACTACTCCAAGGAGGATTGCCAATGTTCCTGGTAAAAATTTCAACAACAACAATGCTGCAAGAATGCCGAAAATGATACTAAATGCAAAGATTGCTGCTCCGCCAAAAGTTAAAACACTAGGTAATAATGGGAATTTTTTCGAAATATTAGAATTTATTACTGTTGGAGAGTCAAAAGCACTGTTGAAATGCTGGATGTCTTCTGGAATATTTCCTTCCATTATTCTTGCCCTTCCCTACTTACGTAGCCTGTAGAAGTTTGTGCTGTACTACTATCTTGGGCTGTATCTTTTGCAGTATTGCCTACATATTTGATCCAAAATGGAGAGGTTACCGCTAATGCCCCAGCCAATATTGCAGTACCACCAAATGATATTGCTCTTCCTAGATGACCTGCTTTCAATTCACCTATGCCATAGTAAATTCCTGCAATTATCATGCCGCCAACCAGTATTTCTAAAATGCTATTTTCCCATGACTTAATCTGTCCAAATCCGCTTGCGGTTTGTATTATTTCTATAGTTTGTGTTTTCATTGTTTTTTCCTTTTTTATATTTCTGGGGTTGAGAAATTCAGTATTTCCCAACGCTGATCTCGGTTTATAATTTTTAAATTGATTTGTGTTAGGAATACATTTTCTGGCTCCTTTGTTGTTATTTTTATTTCTGCTAAAACTTTTTCTGTTGTTCCTTCTTGAATTTCGTCAGCTTCCCCGTCTTTTTGTTCAACTGTTAATATTTTTAAGATTTCTATTCCTTGAATTTTGTCGGGAGGAGTATATGGAGCTTTGAAACTCGGATGAGTTCTGGTGGAATAGTCTTGTTTCATATAAAAAGAAATTAAAAATTCTGAAACAGATTTATATATGGCACCATTTTTGTTGGATAATTGGGATCCATATTTTAGAGAAGCAGGGTAAGCTTTATCGGTTGTATTACCTATTAATGCTGGGAATGTTGGAGCTTGAATTTTTCCAAATAGCGGAGGTTTTGGTTCTGTTAAAGTTAGTAAGAATTTTTGAGTTGTAAAATCGTCATTTGAGCCATTTCTTTTGAAATCTGCCTGAATTAATAGTTTGTGTTTTATTTGCGTTTGTTTTAAATCAGATCCTGTGAATTCAATAATTTCAATATTTGTAATTTCGTACATTGGTTTTTCGTTGGTTGCAATAATTGGTGTTTGCAACCCCCACTTTTCAGTTATCTGTTTTGTAGTACTTTTCGTTACTTGATAAAAATCTTTTAGAAAATTTTTTGCTTCTGATTCTATTCTTGTTTGCGATTGGGTGATGATTTGAATATCGCCTTTTTTTTGTTCGCTTGGGAAAAAAATAACTTTGACAGAAAATAGAATTGAAACAATTAGTAAAATCAAAATGATTACTTCCATTTTGAAAATATTATTTTTTTGTCTGTTTGATTTATTAATAACTTTTGGTTTATTGGAAATCTTTTTATTGTTATCCATAATTATTTTGTATTGTTTTCTTTCGAAGATAATTCACGGTTTCTCAAATCCATTTCTTGTTGAATTTCTTGTGATATTTGATTAATGAAAATATCTGCATTTGATTGTTTCAACATTCTTCTTTTTTTTCTTTTTACAAAATATGATTCGATTTTGTTTTTCATTTTTTTAATCATCTTTTCTTTCTTATTTTTGGTCTCAATATATAGATTGCAATTTCGGGCAAAAAAAGGGACACATTTTTGAAAATAGTTTATTTTTTTCTAAAAACGGCGTGTCTATTTTTTTCGATATGCTAAAATAAAATTCACTGAAAGAGATTCAGTATACTGAATAACTTGAAAGAGAATTTTAAGTTTGAAATATCATTTAATAAATGAATGATTTACTTCTTTTAAGCGATTAAATACAGTTAATTGTTTTAATTTTTACGAATTATTTGATTGTTTTAATTAATTTTAATGCTTTTTTTGCGCAAAATAATTAATTAGGTAACATTACCTAAAATGTTACCTAATGCAGGTAAACGGTAAATTATGTTAAAAAATGTTCCAAATTTTTCTAACATAATAGGTTAATTTACCTTATTTTAGTTTTTTAGCTTCATTCCAGACCAATTGTTACCTAATAAGTTACCTAATAAGTTACCTAGTGGATTAGAAACACTCTTTTTTGAAATATTTAATAAAAATTTTTTATTTCATTTTATGCTGATTAAACTGTTGTTTTACAAATTATTCTTTATAACACGCAATGTTACCTAATGAATTAGGCTTGCTAGGTAACATTTACCTTATTTATTTTTTGCTCATATTTATAAGGAAGGTAAATGTGAGCCAAAGTTTAATCAGTGAAAAATCAGTTTTTGCTAATAATTCTTTAAATATTTTTAAAGCCGCTCCGAGAGATAACGGATTTGAGGACATTATTAATATTGAAGATTTGTTGAAAAAAGATGATTCAACTAAGTACAAAATTATTCATTTTCTTTTAATGTGTTATAAAAATAACTTTGAAGCAGAAAAAGCTTCTTACCTACTTTTATTGATGTTTAGTAATTTTGTGAAAAAAATAACCAGTAAAATGTTCTTTCAATTTTCAAATCTGTGGACTGCAGAAGAATTAACTTCGGATGTTAATTTCTATTTTTTAAACGCATGCTTAAATTACGATGAATCTCATAAAAATCATATTTTTTCATTTTTAAACAATCAAATAAAAACATCTTTCCGTAAAAAAATAAATTATGAAATACAATATATTTCACTTCTAGACACTGAAACTGAAATTCAGAGTTTCGAATTCTTCACTGACTTTGATTATATAGAGACTTTTTCAATCCTAGATTCTTTAAATCTTAGTGAAAATGAAAAACGACTTTTAGATATGTATTTTAAATTTGGATTTGATTTTTTAGACCCTGTTTCAAAAGACTATCAAAAATTTAAAAAAAGAATTTATCGTTTAATTACAAAAATCCAAAAACTTTCTAATCAATTAATTACTACTTAGGAGAAATAATGTTGAACAAAAAATTATTAGCACCGCTTTCAATTTTTGGTTTACTCTTACCAACTGTTGGCGTTTATGGCGAAAACTACAATGATCAGTGTAAGGATAATTTGATTGTTGTAGTTCCAGGAACTTATGAAGTTTCAGGAAGTGTTGGAGGCTCCCCTGAAGCGTACTCGAGTGCTGACGGGTACGAAACGAAAGAAACAAAAGAAGGCACTAGAGCTGGCAGTGAATTAGAAGTATATGCAAAAATTTTAGAGGGCTCTTACAAATCAAATAAACAAACCACACAGATTAGAACATTAAAATATGCTGCTAGTGCTTTAGGATATGAAAATACAAGTGGTAAATCTTATAAAGAATCATTAGCAACTGGTAAGAAAAAACTTATCGATTACTTAAGAGCAAAAAATACTCAATGTAATAGCAAGGGAAAAAGTAAAACTAAATTTAGTGTTCTAGGTTATAGTCAAGGTGCGCAACTTGTAGGTGATGTTATGGCTTTAATGGGGCAAAAATCCGCAACTCTAGGAATCACACCAACTACTTTTAAGTTTGGATATTTACTTTCTGACCCTGCACGAATTCCTGGGCAGATAAAAAATGTTGTGGGAACAAAAGCTCCGTTTCCTGGTTTAGTTTCTGATCCGAAAGGAATTAGAAAAAATGGATTTGGTTTAGTTACAAAGATTATGTTTGAGGAATGCGATAGTAAAGACAAATGGTGTTCCAATGAAAAAACAACTGGCCAGAATCCAATATACGATGTTATGCGCGCTTTCGGAGAAAATTATGAGGCTGATAACCCAGCTTCTGCTGGAGCAGTTATCAATCAACTCCTTGGAATGGACTCAATGGGTAGTAAATCTGTTTTAGTTGATAAGAAAAAAAATGAAACAATTTTAACTGATATTGCAAATGCTCCAGATAATATGAAGTCAAAAACAGAGAATGCTAATGCAAATACGAAGAGCAGTCCCTCTGGTGCAGTTCCAAATCCATATGGCGAAACTCCGTCACTATCCGATTCAAAATCTCCAGCTTCCTCTAGTGAGGATCCAGATTTAACAAATCAAGAAAATAAGAAACAAAAGAATTTACAGAGTGAAACTGCTCCTACCACCAATGAAAAAAGTAAAACAAATAGCTCTGAGGGACAAAAAAAGTTAGCAAATGGTTTTTTAGATACTTTGAATGATTTTGCTGAGCAGTTTAAGTCAAATAAAACTAATGTTTCAACTACTACTTCTAATCCAACAGAGAATCTTTCCGGTGGATCTCCATTAGTTAATTTGGCTAGAACAACTAATGAATTTATTTCTCAATTAGGTTCAAATCCAGAGGAAGGGTTAAATTATTTAGGTGAACATATTGGAGATTTGCCAACTATTCTTTGCAGTACATTTAAAGGATTTGAAACAAGTTTTGCAAAAAATAAAGTTGCAGCAACTTATTCTCCACTTGCAACAAATGGGTGTAACTTTTTTGCAAATATAGTTAATAGAAAATGGGGTACAGCATTATTAAATGATGGCCCTCAATTTGTAACTTCTGCAATAAGTGCAACAATTCAAACTGCTCAATGGGTTGGAGAGTTCTCCACAAAAGCGTTAGCTGCAGCCCCTGAAATGATTAGTTTTGCCACTCAAATTGGCGGAATAATAGCAGGTTGTACTACATCTGTTACAAATGCTGGTGCTAGCTGTTTAAGCGCACTTACTACAAATGGAACCGCATTACTTACCCAATTAATGTCTATTAGTCAGAAAATTGGCCAAGCTTTACCAAGTGATGTTTTCCCCGTAGTTTCAAATTTAGCTAAAATGGATGTTTCTACTGCAACTGCTGGCGGCAATGAATACTTAACCGAGATGATGGATTTTGTTTCATTTATAACTTCTGGTGTCCATCAAAATTATGCTCAGTCAGCTGATAATAATTTTGCAAAAGAGGTTAGCAAAGCGTTTAACGTTTAAAACATATCAGGTAGTTTACTTTTTTAATTTAGTAAACTACCTAACTTTTTACGAAGTTCACGCTTTTCTTCGATCTCAACATTTGGGGAAATAGATAAATTTTTAACAATTGGTGTCAAACTATTATTTATTTTTAATATTAAATCTTCCGCTAACTCGGTGGGAGTTGTTGTTTTAGGTCTTCTCTTAACCGTAAATAATTGAAATATTTCTGTACCAAATTTATCTCCCTGAATAATATTTTCATCTAAAATCAATTGCACTAAATCGTCTTCTAATCCAGGATTTGAATTTAATAATATTATGTCTAAGTCAGTTGTAATATCTTTGATAAATCTTTCAAAATTATAATTTTTAAATTTTACATCTAAGCCTTTTATTTTCTTCATCAAAAGGCTTATTTTTTGAGTTGAAGAAGTGATCTCGCTAAAGGCGTCCAACTGTTGAACTGAAGGTAAATGTGATTGGTTTTTGAATTTCATAAAATATACTTCTGCCAAAAGTATTTTGCTTTCAACAACACTTATATTCACAGGTTCTAATTCATCACCTTTTTTGATAAAAAGTTCAACTTTATCTTGAGTAAAGACAAAATAAAAATTTGTATTGATTGATTTTAAAACAATATCTTCAGGATCTCTTACATCATATTCTTTATCAAAAAATTTAACAGAAAAGTCTTCTTGTGCTTCAGCTTTATATTCAACTATTTCTTTTGTTTCAGTTTCTTTTTCTGTTAATATCGATTCTATTTCTGTTTTATCGGTAGTGTTATCAATAACAGGCAATTCTTCATCATCAACCATTTCATTTATAGATTCAACAACTTGTTCTGGAATCGATACTTCAAATTCTTCAATAGGATTTAAACTCGATTTAAAAATATATTCCTGACTTGCACTTACAAAAATTACTGCCTGTTGTTGCTTCAATGATTTCTCTTTAGAAATGATAATAGAAGCCAAGTCTTCATTTGCTGATTCTTTTTTATTAAGCAATTGAAAATTGTTTTCGTTTGAATTATTTTTTTTAAAATCAAAAATATCTTTTAATATTCTTTTTTCATCTTTGAAATTAATATTTTTTTGAAGTTGCATTGTTAAAGCGATAAAATACTTAGCCAATTCTTCAGGGATTGAATATTCTGCTCCTTTTTTTAAAGGAAGAAGTAGCAAACCTGCATCTATTTGAAAGGGTGATATTGTTCCGGTAGCTAGAAACTTCCTGTTCTTAGTTTCCACATCTGATAATTCTAAATTATAGTTTGCAGTTTTTTGGATTATTTTTTCGGTTAATCTATTTGATGATTGAAATAAATCATAGTCGCTATCAACATATTTATTGAAATAAAAATCTATAGTATCTTCCATCATTACTGCATATTGCAAAGCTTCGTATTCTTCGTCATTCATTAGGTCAACAATTAAATTAATGTACTCTAATTGGTTGATCTCTGGAACAGATTCAGTTTTTTTAAATTTGTTGAATAAAATGTAAGCTAAAGTTAACACCAAGAGTAATAGAAAACTAATAATAAATAGATTTGGTTTGCTTTGTTCTTCAGCTTTTACTGGATTCTCCGTTTGTGTTTTGCCTGAACCAAAGTCTCCCACTACTGGGGCGTCCGCTTTTTCTGCTTCTTTTAAATCGTTTTCTTTTTCAGCGGGTATTACTTCTTCTGATTTGTTTAAGTTTTCAGGATCTGGATTTTTACCTTCAGCTTTTGCATAACAATAATCGAAATTATTAGTTTTTAAACATTCGGCAATATCGAAATCAATTTTTGAGTTCTGGTCATCTGCTTGAATAGCAGTAGAATTTAATGAAATAAACGGTACTGCGACTATCGACACTATAAAATACTTAAAATTTAATCTATGTTTCATTTTCTAATTTCTATTCTATTACAAGAATACTACATAATATTTATGTTATAAAATCATACTTTATATTAGTGTTAAAATCTATTAACGTATTTGATTTCATTATTTTTATACAGTAGAATACTGTTTTAACATGAAAGATTGCTGACTATGGAAAAAAATAAAGCTAAAGTGAAAGAAACCACCGCAGATTTAAACATAAGTGAGACCACAATTAGGATTGGATGTTCACATGATTTTAAAGCAAAACTTGTCGAACATGTTAAAAAAACAAATTATCGTGATGTTAGCCAGTATTTAAGACATCTCATTCAAAAAGATATTGAAAAGTAAAAGGGAGAAAATAGTGAAACTTGATTTTTTCAAAAACAAAAGATTTTGGGGATTTTTAATTATATGTGTAGTGTTTTGTGTCGGGGGTTTTTTTGTCTTCAAAAAAAAGAATTCTAATTCTAATGAGTCAAATTCAGAAATTAGAACTGAAGAAAGTTACACTAATCAAATTAGCTATGTTGCTATGAAAGATTATATTCGCACTAAAGAATCAGAGCTTGATGATCAAACTACTATTGAAAAATTTAAAGAAATTTTTTCAGGGAATGCAAAGGAATTTGATATTTCAAAAGTTAAAGAAAAATTCAAATCTCTTGATCCTAAAATAGAAAACAAAACTTCTGTTAAAAAAGGAAAAAACTTTTCTTTGATCATGTCGATTGACGATATTGTTCACTTTAGCAAAGACAACTCATCTATTTCTAAAGAGGATTTTTTGAAGTTGATTAATAATCCAGAAAATTATTATTATTCAGACTTAGATACTAGTAATACTTCAGTAAAAGAAAAATCCGAAGTAGAAGGTTGCGGCTATTCAGTACTTGCAGCAAAATTTATTATTGTAAATAATCTTGAAATTACAAGTATCGCAAAAGAAAGTCTAACTTCTATCTGCGATAAATAACCTTATTTTTCGTTTAAATATGCTTTAGGCTGCTTTGCATTATATGCAAATTCAGCTAAATCAACATCCAGAATTTTCAACACTTCTAAAAGATCTTCGAAATAGATTTTGTCATTTCCACTTATTTTTCTATTCAACCAAGAAAGATCTTTTTTCATTTTCTTATTTATTGTATTTCTACTGAGATTCTTTGCATAAATTATATAGTTGAGTTCTTTTAAATATTCGCTTGATAATGGAACTTTTTCATACATTAATCTTTTTTACCTATTCTTCAGAACATATTATTGTTTAAACCTACAAGTTTTAGTTAATTATGGTCATTTATATACCTTTTTCTATACTATCTTATGATAAGTACCAATAAATTTTACTTAAAATACTAAATTAGTTTGCCATAGTTGATATTTTTATTGTATAAATAATAAATATATAGATAATTTCCTATATAAATTTATTACGATTTTCGTATTGCATATTTTTTTTTAAAAATGTGTCCCTTTTTTTGCCCGAAATTGCAATCTATATAGATAGAGCGAAAAAAATAGATAAGAGAGTGAACATGAAAACAAAGAAACTAGCAAAAACAGTTGGAATTTCAGCATTAGCAGGCAGCGCACTTTTAGCCCAAAATGTAGCAAATGCAGATCAAGATTATAAATATCAAGATGAAAAGGATGTTCAATCTACCAATACAAAACCGAGTATTGGAAAACAATTTAATAATCAAAATAATAATGTTTTTAAAAAACAAACTAAACAATTAATAGATATTTCAAAAATAAGTGGAAAACAAAAAACAACTCTAGTAAAAGATGTTGTATTTCAAGACAAAATTCAAAACCAAATAAAAAATATTGAAAATAGTGTTAAAACAATTCAATCAACTATTACTCAATCAAAAATTTCTACTAAAACAAACAATATTGCCTTACAGTTTGAAAATTTAAAAAATAATATTGAAGGAGCTTTCGCTCTTCGAAATAGATATAAGCAAGACTTTAATTTTACTAAAGGCAGTCCTCAAGTTGTACCAACTACAGTTATTCCTTCCCCACCACTACCATTTATTAGTGCGTTAGCTTCAATGGGCAGCGGAGCAGCTACAGGTTATTTAATTGGTGCACCAGTTGGAGCAACAATTGGATCATTAGTCGGAGCTTTAAATCCAATAGATTCATTATTCGCTTTACCTTTAGGTCTTTTAGGAACACCTAGTTTTGCAAGTATAAGCAATATTCCAAACCTTTTCTCTTCACTAGGCGGCTCTCTATTTGCAGCTAATAGTTTATCTGCTTTCACTGCAAGTTTTGATACTTCATTCTTTAGTCCAACTGGTTATTCATTAGGAAGTTTAGCTAATCCAGCTTCCCTATTCACTACCCCATTAGGCTCGCTAGCATTTGCTTTAGCAGGAAGTTTACAATCGTTTGCCTATAATTTGATGGCAGATGTTATTTCATTTGTAGCAAATTTAGTGACAGTTGTAGCTCCATTAGCTATTCTTTTGAATTTATTTAATATAATCCCTGGAACATTGCTGGTTTTAGGCTTAGGTGTTGTAGGTGCTGCTCTGGGCGCTATAATCGCTATTGGCATCTTCGTAATGGCTATCGCATTCAGCGCGCTAATATTCGTACCGATAGCGATATTTTCAGCCATTTTTATAGTAAGTATTCCAGTAATGTT
>JASKGN010033222.1:0-11437 GCA_030556245.1 Falagria sp. GC000072 | reverse complement strand
ATTATTTTATTATTCATAAATCTGTTATGAACACATAATAGATTGGTGAGTAACCAGAAAAGTAGGATTTAAAAATCTCGACAAGTTTCCTAAAAATCCACCTTCGATTAAAATATTGAAAAAATCCTCAAGCACAAGTTACTGCAGTTGCTATATCGCATTAGTCATCATCTGCTACATATAGAAGAAGTCTTACCCACTTGTTTTATGTACAATGAGATCTTTAGCACGTCAGAATTATTTTAATCTTAACGCTGTTTATTTGGTATAGAATTAATTTAAATAAAGAAATATGGAAAGTACGTTATCTGATCAATGATCACGTGTGGTAGTGACACATTGGATATATTGCCCAATGCAATTAGGTAATAAAAATGAATACAGTTCTGCATTTCATTATATATAAAGATAAGAGTATGATTTCATATCTAATCAAATTATCTGGAATCAGTAACTTAATGATTCACTATCTAATATTAAATAAATTATAAAGTGGATGTATATATCAAAGATCTAAAAACTAATTACATTCAAGTTAAATTTGCAACAACAAATTAATTAAGTAGAATTAAATCAGTAGGCATTGATAGCAATTGACAATTTTGACAATTAGTGTCATTGTTTATTTTTATTACATCGCTACGACAAATTATATAAGTTCATTTTTCATGTAAGTTCTCTGCTTTTACAGCGAGTTCATTAAACCTGGGGCGCAAGGACAATACAAGCGCCGCGATGGTGGACTACTACAGGGTCCTAGAGGTACCACGCGGCGCCAGTACAGCCGATATCAAAAAAGCGTGAGTATAACATTTTTTTTACACAAAATTAATATCATCAAATTTCCCCTTTTTTTCATATTGCATGCAATTGCATAGAAAATAATTATTATTGGTATTTGAATATGTATATTGAAGAAAATTTGTATATTTTCAAAACCATTGCCATTTTTAAACAGTGCAACCCACATCTATGTTTAGTAAATTAGTCACTACATGATTATGAAGTGTAGCCTAGGTGACTTATTCGTTCTTTTTGATATATTATGTAGCTGCCAATGCCCAAAATTAGATAACTTTTGGCATATTTTTTATGCATTCAAACTGCTTTATTTTTAAATGTATGATTAAATAGAAATGTAATAAATTTTATTTATACTTACATAAACTTTATTTATAGTTATCGCAAATTAGCACTGAAATGGCATCCAGACAAGAATCAAGACAATCAAGAAGAGGCGACAAAACGATTCAAGGAAATTTCAGAAGCTTACGAAGTGCTTTCAGATGGTATGTATATAGATAATCAATCTTCACATATTTTTTTGGACAATAATTGAAACAAAAAAATAATTATATTAAACAATACAGACACGAAACGAAAGATTTACGACAGCAGATCATCGCAGAGATCCAGCAGCAGTAGATCCTCACGTTCCTTCAGGACGTATTTTGATTCACATACACCTTTTCATCGTTTCTTCGGTAGTACTTGTTTTTGAAGTGTCGTTTATTTTTATATTTGGTTTTCTTTCCAACATTGATATAACCATGTCTCCATTTTTGCTACTTTCATTTTAATAATTCTACGACACCATCACCTACTATTTCGTGATTAATTTGCCAGTTCGATTTCAGACGAATAACAATGGTTGAATTTGTATATTATATTTGCTAACATTATAACGCAGTTGTGATTTTATTTTGACATATCAATATTTACTTTAATATCACAATTCATTGTATTCCTATTTTGTGTTTACAGAAAAGAAAAGGCGTGTATATGACCAATATGGAAAAGAAGGTTTAATAAATGGAGGTGCTTCTAGACGTAATAGACATGCTGAGGATGATCTGGACTATGGATTCGGGTTCTTCAGTTTCAGAGATCCAGAAGATGTATTTAGGGAATTCTTTGGTGGATCACCGTTTGCTGATTTCTTTGGTAAATCTAAAATTTAAATAATAATATATTTTATAATACTAATAATTTTTTTTGTAATTGTTGTAGATCTTACTGCAAGCAGTGGTCATGGTAGTCACAGAGACAGACGACGTAATCGCAACTCTCACCCTTCGACTGCACTCAGCTCGCATATCTTTAGCCCATTTGGCTTGAGCAGTAGTATAATGGACGATTTCTTTAACATGCCTGCTGGTGGTGGTGGTTATACTTCGTTCAGTACATTCAACAGTACATTTACAAATGGTGGAGGCAGCGCCGGCAATGTTAATATGAAGCGTACCTCCACATCCACAAAGTTTGTTAATGGGAAAAAGATAACCACCAAAAAGTAAATATCAAATATTTTATAAATTTACCTGTAGTTATTAAATTGTGTTTCGTTTTTAGAATATTTGAGAATGGAAAAGAGACGATCATGTCGTATGAGAACGACGTCCTGAAGTCCAAGACTGTTAATGGTGTATCACAAAGTATAACTTATAGTTAAGAACTTTACATCTCAAAGTGTGCGATCATTATACAATCGAATAAAATGAAACAGTCAGTTGGAGTATAATATTTCGTATTCTATGAAATACAAAAGCTAACCTTCCAATGGCAATTTAAGAAGGAACTTGTTTTATTTTAAATAGTATGATTATTGATTACATTTATCGAGTTCTTTGTGCTCCAATTTCATCGATGTAATTACTTATTAAATATGGGAATGCGTGGTTGTTATAGTATACATTGTATGATTGACCTATGGTTACTTATGTTATGACCAGTGGCCAGAGACTCGAATGTTTTCTTTATAAGATTCTTTACCATTGATGAGAATTGTTTACTTTCTTTGCTTTTAACTAAATGCTTTAATTTATTTTTTAGTTCAATATTGATTTTGCAATAAGTAGATGTAATCAGTTATAATTTTTCATTTAAGACTGTTTTGTTTATGAAAATATGTAAGGAAGATTTCTTAAAAACAGAAAAATCTGCTCAATAGCCATTACAAGACAATTTATTGATAATGAATAGATACGACCAAATGAATCATAGCTGTCAAAGCAAATAGAACGTATTCAACATTAATTTTAATAAATTTACATTCTGCTCAAGAATACACTGTGTATTACTAGCTTCTGTGCTAGTTAGAGAAATTGCATCACACCACGAATTTTCAGATAACCAAAGCTATACTTGCTTGAAATGATTTATATTCATCTACCATTATTAGGATTATGTTTGTTGATATGTATTATGATATTTGCCATAATTATATAGCATAGTAGATAAAATAATTACAAGAAAAAAGGAATTGTCTCATACGTAAACTCCACTGAAAATTGTAAAATTCCCCATGTATTGAATGTAATTTCACACGGATACAAATTATTCAATCTGCCTGGTAGAGCAAATTTGCAGATGATAATTACTATATTGACTTCATTGCATATAAGTAGCTTTGATTCTTGGAAAGAAAAGATGTAAATGTTTTATTACAGGAGGTAAATGTTAAATTGTTCTGTTGCAGACATAGTAGTAAATGTTCATTTAATCTAATTTAATTAATGAAATCTTAACTGCTAGATATAAATGAGTTAAAGGAGAAAATGAAATTGTATGAGCATAGATATATAACATTCGTTTGTAGCATGATATTTGATCACTTAATATAAGGAAATTGTACAGTAACATGTTATAATTATACTGAACTATGAATAAAAAAAATACAACCACTAAATTTGATGAACAAATGCAAAATATTACACTCGTTAAATCACAGTCAGTTCGTATTTTATAATTTCAGATTAAATTCAAGAAATTACGCCAATCCAGATAGCCATGAAAACTTCACTAATCGCATAGCACAATGTCCAAAATAATCAAGCATGCGGAATAGGTCGTATACCACATAAGAGAATCATACAGTGTATGACAGTGCCTTGACAATTTGACAGATGCATAGCCGCTCAAGATTTGAATATTTGTTTAGTTTAATCGCGCGTTGGTCAGTTGATGCTTTCGTAAATCAAACAATATTTGATCGAGTTATCTATGAAGCAGTACTTATTATATTTGGTTGCAATTTTTATCAGGTAATACTCTTAAGGATACCTCCAGTATACACGCAATCAAAAATTCAAAATTGAATGCGGAAATTTGAATTTTAGTACATCATTTGTGTAAAGA
The DNA here is from genome assembly GCA_030556245.1 of Falagria sp. GC000072. Classification (NCBI taxonomy): domain Eukaryota; kingdom Metazoa; phylum Arthropoda; class Insecta; order Coleoptera; family Staphylinidae; genus Falagria; species Falagria sp. GC000072. The sequence continues at coordinate 7,300 of JASKGN010033222.1, read as the reverse complement.
CTACAAAAATACAATTAGTAGAAAATATTCCAACAAAAATTGCATACATCAATTTAATTTACCTTTTGCATTAATAAATATTAAAATGCCAAAGTTTTCTTTAACATAATGATATATAAACAAGGACCACTTGCCCAGTTAGCTTTTCTGACCTTTTATTATTTAAAATATATATTGTTATCTTGAAATCAATCTCTTTTCCTATTGTTTAATAACATTTATATTAAAATTCATCAATCTGAAAGTTGAAAAAACAAGGACAATTTGAATAGTATGCAACATCTACATAGGAAGATTTAAATTTAGAATTGCTCTAAATATAGAGAATGCGACAACGATTCAATGTGCGCACAATAGTTACCGGTTAGTTATGTTTCGTAGTCGTGTAATAAATTGAATAAGGCTGTCATATATCAACAAAAATCTTTTAGGTATTAATAAATACAGTGAATAATATGACTACTAAAAATGAACAAGGTTTGTATACATAAATAAGTAATAACAAGTAATTATTATATAAGTTTTTGTTAGGTCGCAAATTCAGGGATCAACAACATCATTTTTCTACAAAATTATGGACGAGCACATATATTACAAGGAATACATCTAATAAGGCCTTGATGAATTTTGAAACAAAGCCAAAAAAAGCACGAAGAAAATATAATACCCAATGGATGGACTTACCGGACTTATTGTTAGAGAAAATTTTTGGATATTTGACAATGCGGGAACGATATTATGCGAGTGTCGTATGTAAATCATGGTATCAGGCTTTCTATTTACCTTATGTATGGTCAAGATTTACTTTAGAAGATTCAACATTAACCAGAGCAAGATTTAATTATTATCAAGGATGGCAAGTAAGTTACGATCATTTTGCTAAGTTCAAAAGTTGAAAGTACTAATATTTATGTTTATATAGTATGTTTTAGATCATGTCCGTTCACAAATGTGTTTGACTTCTGTGGGAAGAAATTTTAAATCTTTAACTTTTGCCCCTATGCTTAATTTTTTCAATCTTTATGAATTCATGAACATGGTATCGTATTATATAGAACAAGGAGATAATCCGATACTGAATTGTAAAGGCATCGGTGCCAAAATACGCACATTAAAGTTTACCTTTCCTTGCAACATGGATAATCGAGTTAGAGAAGAGGATGAAACAACAAAACTCTTTGGGACAGGCGGACGACTTCTGGGATCACTAAAGCGATTAATGAATAACCTTCCCCAATTGCAACGTTTGGAACTTATTGACCTAATGTTAGATATTACTGAAGCTCAACACTTGCTTGATGGCGTATGTGACATTTGTTGTACAACGATGAAGACTTTAGTGTTAATTAACACTACAAAAGTGCAATATCAACTACTGCATCTTGGAGTTTTCTTGAATTTACAAGTACGTGTAATATTATTCAGAACTTGTTTAACATTTGGAATGTTATAATTAATTATTCATAGGTTTTAGTAATTAGTCCACAAAATTTGGGAGATGATGTTGTAGAATTACTCGGTTATACCCGACTTCTACATTTACATATTCATCAAAATGTTTACACCCCTGAATACATTACAAATTGCACTACTATCCGAGCATGGAAATCGTGCAAACGAAATAATCCTTATTTACATGTGCACTTAGAGATGGACAATTTAAAAGAAAAGAGAATGTTATTATGGCCAGGATCGCCAGTCAAGAGCATAATTTATGATTCACCACATACTGGGGTAAATTTATGTAAATTTTAAAATAATTAATAATAAATAAACTCTTTAACTTTAGGTACAACTTGCTGAAGTGATGAATATTATTGAACACTACAAAAACGAGTTATTTATCTATGGTCATAAGCAACTGCCGCGAGGATATAAATCAAAGAAATTTTATGATCGTATTGATGAACCCCTAATGTTGTTGGCACGGGGATGTCCAAAATTGCAACTTCTGGTGAGTACAAATGCAAAACTATATAACATATATAATAACTGTCTTTTGTTGTTTTAGATTATTACTGAAAGAGTATCAACAGCAACTTTGCTACTTATTGCCACAACTTGCAAACAATTAAGAAATTTTTATGTACGCCGAAATGCTGTGATAAAAAAATTCGATTGGGAAATCAATCCAAATTGGAGTGATGATTTCATAACCTGGTTGAAGTATACCGCTCAAGATTATCAACGTGTGGAAGAAGAAATATCGCAGATTTTGGGATTCAAATGGATTATGCTTAGCGATCTAATTTTTAAAAATCTTGATGTACCTCTTCATCAAATATATGGATGATTACATAACTTTTGCAGCAAAATGTTTTCTAATGTTGAAACTAATTTCTACTTAAATTAACTAGACTATTATCCTTTTCAAAAATTCTGGTCCCTCGATATCACTTTAACTTTACTTTATTATAAAATCTTTATCAATAAACATGACCATGACTACTGATTAAAGGAAAGGAAATAGCGAGTTTAATAATCATTTAACGATTCCAAAATAGTATATGTGTATATTGTTAAACAAATCAATAATGGCTGTAATTAATCACGAAAACAACAATAAATTGCAAAACGAGCCGTAGGTGAGTCAAGGAAGAGTATATAATTTTTATTATTCACTGCCACGAGTGTATTATAACTATAACCACCCAAGATTGCATTTGGTTATTGGTGATTCCAAAAATCTGGTGGCGTTATAGAGAACCTATTTACGATGATAAATTATACATTTGACGAATTAAAACAATGTCTTAAGAGGCCGTTTCCTCGACAAATTGTTTTTTTATTAATAATAAAGTAATTACGAGTAAATCAAATAAATTTCGTTCAGTACCCGGCTGAACAAACTAGCAAGTATCACCTTTATCCTCCATGTTTGTCTATGCGATAAGCGATTGCAGCGCCAAGTGGTAGTTAGAAACCCCAATACTCATTGCAATTCATTGTAGTTTTGGTTGAAACTGGTCGAAACAAAACAACTTTGAATGCATATCATTACAAGTATTGTGACGGATTATGAATGTATGCATTCGTGTTGGCGTAAAGAAAATCAATTATTTTTCTCTATTTGTTCAAAAGTTATACAGCCGCCCAGAAATGGCGACGTTCCATGGTTTCGTAAAAACTCCGATACTAGCGACATCATGTGAATTGTATATAACTCACAATAACTGTAGGTGTAGGATGGGTAGCATAACTAGCATGGCAAGGAGGATTTATCCAACGCATGATCCAATGATCCAACGTCGGTTACCTACGGTTTCTCTTCCTTTCATCGTTTTTATACTAGGTGACTCGTTGTTTATAAATAGACTCTGTACTCATCAGGCAAATAGCGTGTACTCACTTACACAGGCACCTCGGATATGTCAGGTTAAATTATTTCTTTATAGTGCCAACAAATACTTTATAAATGTCCCAGTCTTGTTTTGTTTTGACAAAATAGTGCGGTAATGTAATAAAGAATCCCCTGGGGATGCAATGACTGAATGAACCTCTGCAAAATTGTCAGTTGTCGACGCGGAAATAATGGAACCAGATGATACAGAGCTTGACCCCAGGATACAAATTGAATTGGAGAATCTCAATAAATCTACTGATGATATCAATAAATTAGAAATTGAGCTTGATGTAAGTAATAAATTATATATTGATAATCTATAGTAATATAGGAATGTATTTTATAGGAGGCCAACACCACCTTTCGCATGTTGCTTAATGAGTCTACAAGAAGACTTAAATTACTATCCAAAAAGTTAGGCAGTTGCATTGAGAAAGCTCGTCCATATTATGAAAGTCTTGAGGTCGCAAAGAAGGCACAGTTAGAATGCCAAAAAGCTGCTGTTGCATTTCAACGAGCTAATGGTAAATATGAATTATTATACATAGTTACAAAATATTTAACCACTTGTGTTTATGTAGAGTTCCATGCAGCAGCAAAGGAGACAGTTGCGTTAGCTGAACAACAATTTATGAACAATCAACATGAGTGGCAGTTTGATAATGCTTGGCAGGAGATGCTTAATCATGCTACAATGAAGGTGAGTAATAAAAGCAAATATAAACAAAGTACATACATAGTATATATAATAGGTCATTATACCAAGTTTTATTTTCATGTTTTGCCATTGAAAATTTTCAAAATATTTACTTTTGTCTAATTGCCAGAATAATATTTTTTTATCTTAATGTAAATAATGCATAGTTTTGCTGTTGTATGTCTGTGTATTTAAATTATATTTAAATTAAATTAGTTTTTTTTATGACACATGGTATAAAATGTGTGAGAATAATTGAATAATTTATTATTCACACAAATATGTACACAATGGTGTAATTACTATGCTAATAACAATAGAATTAAGGATTTCAATATACGTACATGAATGATGGCTTTCTAGGTAATGGATGCGGAAAATCAAAAAGCGGAAAATGGAAGGGAGCATCAAAAGCGAGCCACTTTATTTCATGCTGCTGAACAAAAAGTAAAGTATAATGTTTCGGAATAAAATCGGACACTTTATTCGCAATGTATTGATTTAAATAATTTTTTTTCCGACAACCACATAAAAAATTACATTCTACACAAATCGCATAAGCTTTGAGTTTCGTTAGAAATGCAGAAAACAAAATCCAAATTTATAATAGATCTGTATGTTTTTACTATTTTGAGATAAATTTTTGTTTTTTATATAACGGTTTATCATCATTTTAGTATTTTTTCACTCATCTGATAAGAGCACGGAAATTGGAATACTAAGATAACGTATCTAATCTAGCTATCTTTGTTATATTTTTTATAGTGGTCGTTGGAAAAATGGCGTACACAATTTGCAAGAAACTCACTTTTCAGGGCAATCGCGCAACTACAATCGAATTTATATGAAAAGTGTTATTTCTAGGCTTATTGTGTAAATGACTATTACTACATTCCAGATAACTTCAAAACGAAATATTTTGATTGAGTTCATGAAATTATTATTAAGAAAGAACGTTTTAATAATTTCATGTAACTTGACATAAATTATATTTACATATTGTACATTTTGAACAACAAGGGAAAATTCCATTTTTTTAAATATGCAAAACAATAGTTGACACATACTATGACTCAATTTGCTTCATTAAAACAACAAATTATCAATACAATATATTTATTACATATGTTTCAGGTCCAACAATTAGAAGATCGCCTTCGTAGACATATAATAAAATCACGTCTATACTTCGAAGAAAAGACTCTTTGTCAAGAACAACTGAATACTCAAAAAGAACGAATAGATAGTTTGAAAAACGAAATAATGAAAGCAAAAAGTTCTTATGCGCAATCCTTAAAAACCCTGGAACAAATCTCAAATGAAATTCACATGAAGCGTAAAGGATTCGCTGACAACGAAATTCTCAAGCACCCACGTGAACCTGGAGTTGGCGCTGAATTGGAAGAACCTTCTAAAACTCGCCAACGTCATGAAAGCTTACCCGATTTTAATGTTGAGTTGGACCGGTGTGAGTTGCATAGCATTGGATCTTATAGTGGCACTACAAGCTCTGCAGTCAGTGAAAAAGACGAAACTGAAGTATTAGATGATCAGTACGACGATGAATACATGGACGAACTGAAATTGAAAGTTAAGGAATTGGCTATTAGACCTATTGATGGTGGTGAGGGACAAAGCACTGACAACGTGTGGGAAAGCGAATTGAAAAACACTGTTGATAAGCTTGATCACATAATGATGTTAAAAGAAAGCGAGCACGATTTGAATAAGTTCAAAACTCAAGGGCACGTAGATCGAGAAAGTCTCTGTAATGAAGATAGCGTTGGCGTTCAATGAATTTATCAAGTTTATGTTTAAAGTTCAAAGTATATTTTTGTAAGTTTTGTTGAAACATTTTAATTTTGGTTGCATGAAATGCACCCTTTTTAATATAAGTATATATTTGAATTCCACTTATTTTAATTTTATTGGAGAAGATTATTTTGAAAATATATTTACATTTATTATAACTGCTGTGCAGATGAAGCTTTACTATTATAATACTATTATATTGTTCTTGTAGATAGGGTGTCTTACAAACTTCAATAACAATAAATAATGAAACGTTTTTGTTGTAGTTTTATTAGCAATTTTATTTATCAAACTAATTTATGTATGTATCTTTTCTTGTATGTAATCACAAATTTTATTTCAACAAAAATTCACCTTTCGTACTGCGTCATTCATTAAAAAAAATCGTAAAACTCGTGCGACAGCAATTTAATCAAAAAGATAAAACAAATCGCTGAATTGCAAAATTAAAATTTTGAGACGTAATTTATATTTGTTATAGCTGATTACACTAAATGAGATGTCCATTAAAGCATTGCCAATTGCACATTAATTTATTTTGAGAAGATATCAACCTTCCACTAAAGCTAAGTGAATTCTAAAAGCACATATATTTAAGCAAATTGCATTATAATTTTATGAATAGTATTAAATAATTTATAATATACAAATATACTTTACTTTGTCATTGTTATTTGAAGTATTAATTATGCTATTAACGTTTCTATTTACTATTTGGCCAGACAAAGCTGATTAAAGGCATTCCATTTTTAAATAGAAAGGGGACAAGAATATAATCATGCTTTCACTTAATATGGAAATATGTACATATATCGTAATGCTTAGTAAATACATACTATACAACCGGGCAAAATAGTTTGGAAACCACTGTTCTCGGATCATTTTCTTTCTTAACTTGTACTTACTAAAATGGCCCCTATGCTTTTTATAACGCTGAATTCCTTGTAAGAAGAGAGAATATATTTTAATACCAATCAAAGCACAGTGTAGTGCTTATTGCCACCAAACTCTGAGTTACTCGTGCCACATTTTGGGAAACTTTACTCTAAATTATCTAACTGGTATTTAAAGGCGTCCCTAGACTATCAAAAATGTGATCAAAATGGTTGAGGAATCGAATCCTTGAACCTCAAAAGTGCCTGTAAACAATGAACTAAATAATCATTGTAACATTTGCAATTTTAAATAACGCTTGTTATATTTGTTATATCGTATACACTTATCAAGGGATTGTTAATATTCTCCTTCATGGAAATTATCGTAAAAACAGACAATTATGTATTTTAAATTTCGTTATCAAGCATATTATTTGTGCTTATTGTGGTTATTAAATTTGTTGCTGACTGTTTATAATTACAATTAAGTTATTAAGTCCTGATTTTGTAAACGTTTTAAAACTATACATGCTATACACTTACGGTTTAACTAGTTAATAAAAGCTTATAGAA